>JAHZNA010000547.1:0-27188 GCA_027743935.1 Sinodicranocentrus sp. ZH6 | reverse complement strand
ACAGAATTTATAAACTAAATGATATAAATAGATTTTTCATCCTTATCACCGCATTCAGTTTTGTCACAACCATAAAACCAACTATAAAAATTCAGATGTGGGGCAGCATGTTATTGGCTTTGAAAAGACTTTTTAAATACCTGATGCACACACGGATGCTAAGAAATTGACAAGGTGTGAACAAGCGGAAATAGGTAGACAATTATTTTAAGTTGTGAATGTAGGTCTGCACGTGGCTTTTTTGACTGATGGGTCTGTTTCTGTACTGTTCCGGGCTAGCCGTCTTGTCTACTTGTCTTTTCAGTTGTACTGATGATGAGGGGAGAAATATATATGTGGTATCTTATTATATTTCTTAAGAACAATATAATATTCGTTTCAATACATTCATTCTTTTATTTATCATTTGCACTCGCTCTAACATAAAGTATAACTAGTAAACTCGCGACTGGAGATGCATACTCCATAGACATATTAGAAGACCCTGCAAACAGGATTGAGTTACTAGCGATGGCCAACTGCACCCGGGCTCAAAACATCTTCGTGGACCTTATGCTTCCTGTCTTTTCATTCTTATCACCTTTTTACGGCAAACATAGTAAGTATTTTCAGTCCGCATAACATCTTGCCACAATTTTGATATAAATGTACTCAATGTTTTGTTTGGGAATGGTTGCGTTGCGTGTCTTGGGTATATTTTAATATACTGACTGGAGAACTCTTTGATCGATAGTACAGCAAAGGTTTTTCATCGTCATATTTATCTAAAACTCTATTCATATAGCACGAGCATCCATAATTACGCTTTGAGACGCTTTCCGTTGAGCATCTGTTACAGTGCTGTTTAGAGTTGGAGAATTTTAGAGAGGATGTAATTGGTTATTCGTATTATATAAAAAGGTATTTGGTTTTACGTTCACTTATGATTATGATCACTTTCTTTATCACTTTCTTGAATCCACATTGCACATTTTTTTGAAGTTAAAGACATAAAACCCTAGACAAAGATGTCCTCGAAGTTAAGACCCCATAATGTAATGCGCTCCATTGTAATATCGCAACTTCTAACCTACCAGCAGCAGTCCATAAAATTAATACGGGGACCGTCCACCAAGCAATGATGGTCAATATGAAATCATGCAAAATCAGTTGACGGCCTTTGTGCTGGAAATCACGCAGCTGAAAATTAGTTGATTTCTCAACGTTTGTTCTGACCGCAGTCATGCTTTCTTTATGGGCGACAGTCATTAATATTATGAAAGAGTCATCTGCAAGGTAAAATATTCAGGTATGCCATTGTGATTATTATAGCAAAAACGAATAGACCACCGAACATGATGACGTCTTCTTCATCCCTTTAGTCTAGAATGCTACCAAGTGGTAAAATTCAATTGAATTGCGGCGTGAGTTGGAAAGTGTTTAATTTAATTCGATGCCGACAAAGAATGAAGAATCAAGTCCATACTTGGGTTGATTTGATGGTGAATGCGTAAAATTGTTGGAGAGCTTGTCTGTTGTTTGAGATGCAGGGGAGTACCGTGTAATACTATTCAGACGGCATGAATATGATTTCTTTTTGAGAAGCTATGCGACGAATGTCTTACTCCATTTTTTCATGAACTTCAACAACTATTGTGAATTGAATTAAGTGGATTTTTAAAATCCGCTTTGTAGTACAAACGAAAGATTGGTGAGGAAAGGCTCAAGTGTAATGTGACTCTCTCCTTTTTCTTGCTCTGCACTGCGTCTAATTTGAAAAATGGAATGCATCCATGTGGAAGGTTAAACTTGTTCATGGACAGAATAAATTGCAGGCTTCTGCTTCTGGATGATTGTGTGATCTTCTTGAAGATGAAGGTTTTGTAGTAACTGTTTCGGCGTGGCTAATTGGTCTTTCGGTGTACGTTTCACCGGCAATTGTGCGTTCTTTATGGTTCTTCTCCCTGTTACATACATACATTCATAATATGTAAAGCATATATGACAACTGAGGGAGGTGATGGTGTGGAATGATAAGTGCAGTGCACTATAGAAGTAGTAATAATAGTTTATCTAATAATCTCCCATTCTCGTCTCACTTCAACGTAGAGTAGCCGTGTGAAGTGCTGAGAAGGTGCGTGTGCAGCTCCATCAAATTCAATGTTTGAAGGTGTAGAGCTTGATTTTCAAAATGATTCATCATCATCCCAGAATCAGAATAGAAAATCAATGAGAAACGAGAAAAATTGAGAGGTGGTCTTCCACTCTTTTCAGAAGTTTCATGCTGAAATTTTCAACGTAACGGTATTGTTTTTTCCAGAAAGGGGTGGTAGGAGCCAGCGAAAGCACGTCGAATTGACGGGAAAAAGACTCTCAGGTTTCTTGAGTCAGTTTTATTACATTCATTCAGAGTGTAGTGAATTAGCATAAAAATTTGAAGTAGAAAATCTTGTCATCAGCTTCTTGAGTTCCTTAAACTTTATGAATATTACCCGGAAACCGTGTAGTTTTCATTTGCGCTTGGGGAATTTTTCTTGAAAAGAAAATATTTTATCTGATCGTATCGGAGTGCAGACCAATTTGCTCTGAGCAATATCCTTTTTTTGGAGCTCATTTTCTAGTGTAATGTTGCCTCATAGTTGGGTATATGTGATAAGGCACGTGTCGAAAGTTATGGCACATACGGACAACACTTGAGTGTATTTGAACTGATGCCAGAAATGAAGAACGATGTTTAAGCAGGCAGGCGAGACAAGTTTAGCATTGACATTGTAAGTTTGTAAGATAATATCCAAATGTATTGTCTACAGTATAATGCATTCAGCTTATACCTCACCAGTCTAAAGGTGATTTCACGTGCATGGTCTTATTTATTTTTGTACGTGTATCATTTGCTAAGTATGTGAGTACGAATTGAAGTGAAATATGTGGGGACAAAAACCTCGTGTTTATTAATCTTATATATACGAGTAAATAGTTATAGTTGTTCATATAAATGCGCTTCACATTCCGTCAGCAAAAAACTCAAATTTCAGAGTTTCATTCAAAGAAGACATGCAGGAGTAGTTGAATGACTGAAGTGTACACGGGTTGATATGAAACAGATGCCATTTTTGAACTTTTCAATGTCTTGCATTCAGACCTTTACATGACCACTTTAGAACACTGACCACTAGCAAAGATGACAAATTATTAATCGCTTTTCAGACGTTCAGTGCGCAAGGAAGAAGAGGTTGTGTACGCTGAGAGCTTAACGCAGATGCAAACTTCCGTAAATTTCTGTTACCCATATGCCACTTTTCATGCGATGCTTCCGTACGTAGAAGTATTTTACAAGTGAGATATTCAATGCAGCATAACTAACAATAACTATGAACTTGTTTTCAAGCATCTGCGATCTGTCTGTCTCGCACGGACCGTGTGTCTCTTCTGGTCCTCTTGGTGGATTTTCTTCGTAATGGGGCATTGCTGGACGAAGCCTTGGTTTGTGATCGTCGCGTGATCTTGCTCGTATTTCTGTAATAGCTTTGTGTAGACCTGTTCAGGTGGTCCACTGCTTTTCATGGATAAATTCCTTTTTAGAATATTTTATGGAAATTCCTAAGGACAAGGTGTTGCAAGATGAGGGTGTACAAGGAAAATGGGGGCGCTTTTGTTAAAAGAAAATATCGTCATCGGAAAAATTTAAAGCGTCTTAGGCGGAAGAGGACAAACGGCAGATATGATTCTCAATAACTTTATCCAATGCAAAATCTGACTAATACGAAAAGAAGCTGCACCGGGTGGGTATGATATTTACCATTTTAACAACAATGATAATTCCTCATGACAGATGGCTCACACAACTTCGGATATTGTCAAGCCCTAGTTAGTATTATTGCGTTTGTTGTAAAGCCTTAGTTGAAAGATAGAAGGAAAACTCCAGAGGACATGTACGAACGGAGTACTTGTACCATACCTGCGCTTTTGATTGTACTGGAAACTTGTTAAAAGGAGGATAAACACCATCGGACGAACACTTTTATGGTACCTTAGATGCGTAGCTACAAGCGATGTTCACATTTTGCATCATAGTATTAGCTTGATGATAGGAATGTTGACTATGTGTGTGTCTAGTTAGTTCGGTCATTCTTTGAGCCACGCAACAATTACTTTTGCTGGTTCTGAGACCGTTCTATTAGCTGCAAAGCACGCAATTGTGCCAACAAAGCAAGAAAATGTGATGCTTCGTCTGAAATCTCTACTGTGCGGTGCGGTCTGTCGGATTAGCGTAAATTGTGAGTTGTCATCTTGCCATGTTTGTGTTTCTTCTTAACTTCTGGAAAGAAAATCATTCCGGCCATGGAAATCGGCTGATCTGGCCAGAGAAAACACTGACTTACGTCCTACCTAAAATTCCTTTGTCAAAAATTGTTCCTTACCCTGTCATTATTGTAGCAACCGGGATGGACTGTTATGAGATGAGAAGTCTTGGACCACACGTTTGTTATAAATTGCGTTACTAAAATTCAGGTATTGCTCGTAGTGCAGGTGTACTTTGTTTAATAATGCCTTCCTACGCAAACCTGGCAAGCATCCATTGCATACTTCGCCCTGCAACGATGCTTTGCTATTACTCTGCTACTAATTGCAAATCATAAAACTACACAATGTCAGGTTCATAAAATGAAAACCGACTGATTTGCTCAGTGTGTGCTAGTCCAAAACAAAATTTTACATGCTCCAATTTCTTCCAAATCGCAAATCATTAACTCAAATATTTTTATTACTGCCTTAAAGATATACTCGGGATGTTGAAAATGTTGATCTTTATAACTTAAAAGGTCCACTTTCACCTAGACAGGATCTAAGAGTTAGTTTTAGTTTCTAGTTTTGTTTGAAGGGTAAAAAATAAACAAATGCTAGTGTATCTAGAAAGAGTGAGGTTGCTGTTTTAAAACAAACAAAGTAAACGGGAAGAGTACACAAAGAAATAATTGAGTTACGACTAAATTTTTCAGTTTGAGTTGCGACCAAATTTTTCAGTTTGAGTTACGACTAAATTTTTCTGTTTGAGTTACAGATCAGTGCAATAAATTATGAATCATGGAATCATCCAGTCGGTTGTTGTAATACTTGTCAAAAATGTTACATGACCTTCGCTTTGATGTTGTTGAGTAGGTACATAGCTAACTAATACTCAACTAATAATAATGTGAAGCTTACTTATAAGATGTGCGAGAAAGTAATAAAATGCACAAAACTACACCCGTTAGTAATATGACTTTGCTGACTTCGTATATAGGCGCAACTTGTCGCAGCTCTCACGATCTGTCTTATTCTCAAGTGATCCTTTTCACAGTCTTCATAAAAGATGCTGATCCAGTAAATTATGGCTCTAACACCTCGAACTGAATCAGTTCACAGGATTAGCTGTCGTAGGGAAAGTAGTTTCTAGGAAAATCTTGCTTTTAGCTCATTTCACATGATACAAGGATTATCTCTGTTTTCAAGCTGCGAAAGAGCCACTTGCCGTGCTCCATAAGTCGATTGAATGCACGTCTCTTTTCCGTGTAACAGAACAAAATCTTTGTGAGTTGATACCTAACACCGACGACGATTATGTCTAGAATGTAAAGATTCAATAAATGAGAGAATGACAATCTTTTGCCATAATGCTCCTCCAACGGTGACAGTTCCCACCACCTTCATGTCACTGAAGAATTCTTATTCACGGATGACCAAAATTTTAAGGTACTCCCTGTACAAATCACAACTTGAAGTATGCGTTTTGATTTGCTCCTATTAAGCCTTTCAGATGGATTTCTTTTTGTCAAATTTTGGGAAACAACAACACATGGATTAATGAACAGGATCGCCCACCCGCAAATCACGTTGCTAGTTGTTGCAAAACGATTTGATTCCTTAAAAAAGACTTGAACCGCGACAAAACATGAAGCATTATTGTCTGCTGAGGTAGCTTCTACTCTACATCAAAACATGTTATGTGAGTTCATAAAGTTTATCATTTGAGACAAAACGGTATGTGGTAAGCGATAATGAATTGCACACTCACTGTCTGGTAGTGGTACACAATGTCATGAAACCATGATGACTCTCTATTTGGTACATGAAATCATGCGTGTTAATTGTCAGAGACTACTTAGCTAAGCTACCTGCGTGGCTGTTTTGTTGTTTTATTGTGTCAATATATGGATTTCTCAGGACTATAAAGAACTACAATGACAAAACCCAACTTAACAAGAGATTTAAGTAGACAGTTCTAAGCTGTGTCATCCCAAGACGAAATCGTTTTTCTCCTAAAAGTGACCCATAATGGGTTTCACATTGAAGGCTCGCAGGTGTTCTTGAGAACATGAACTTTGTTTTCTCATAACTAATGCATTATGTCCTCTCTATTATTTGAGCAAATTGTTGGTCCTTCCTTGTTATAAAAATAGGTAGTCCGATGATAGTCCGATGTTTGTCTGAATCAGTCGGAAGTAAATGCGAGTATGTGTATTATTGTATGAAACAATAAAACCAGACAGATAATTCCTCCAATCTCGCTCAAAATGTAATGCTATTATCTCTTATTCCATTCTTTTGGTAGTACAGTATGGTAAATAATACTGCTTTCCTACAGATTTGCATTAATTTAGCATAATATCACAAAAGTTGTTTAAGTGATAACTTTTTAATGGAACGATATTCTCTCAAATGAGAATTGCGTCCTTTATCTCGCTCTCTGCATACTATACGTAAAGCTATAAACGTTATGTTTGCCATATATTTCCTCTTGCTTCGTTTGCAAACGTTTGCTTACATTAGCCAGTGACTTTTTTCAGTGCCCTTGGGAGTTCTGTAGATTACCAAATCCATGTCTAAGTCTGGAATAAAAACAAAATCAAATAAAGAAGTCTTAACTTTTTCAAAATACTCATGAATTATGTATGCGCAAGCTCTCACATCCAATGATATTTTCATTGATTTGCGAAATCTTCTTGACTCTAAAGTCCGTCATGGAAAGACAGATCTCGGATTTTTCAATTTCATCAGTAGTCGTTCTCACTGAGAGCACAGGAAATATACCACTTTTACTGAGTTCACCCCCTGAAATTTCAATCTCATAAGTGAAATCTGCAGCTTCCTCAGGCGTTCCAAGCATCCATACCCAGACGTACCACATTCCAGGCAGTTTGTGCGAAAGCATAACGAAAAAGTCTTTATTATACGAGTTCAGCCACCGTGGATTCCAGCGTTGATTGCGATGAAAATCTTCACTTTCAAAATAGATTGCGGTGGAGAGTGTTGCGGAAAAAGCTGGGTGGAGGAAGTGTTGCATATGGTGCAAGAGGAAATTGTGGTAGGGCACCAGCTCAGAGCAGGTTTGTTGCATAAGGCATGGGATTGGGCGAAATTTACAGGTTTGATAATGCTCAATCTCGAGAAGTGTTCCTTGTGGAACTTTTGCTGTTATGATTGCTCCCTAATAGTAAATCATCATAACATGGACGTGGATTTTTGGATTCCAGTTATAAAATGCATCAATTTTCCTCTGATTTTCACGTGTTAGTTTCTGTACCTTTGCAACCAGATGCCTTGTTACGGCAGTCAACCAATTTTCCAGGGGTTGGAGTTCTAAGCAAGTCACTTGAGAGAGATTCTTCATCTTCAAATCTCACCGATACTCGCGATCCCCTGCTTTTACTTCGCCGTCTCAAAAATTGTACAGTGCTAACATTAGTGTTGGTACCTACTGATGTCGCAGTGACTTTCACTGGTCCTCTCGTCTCACTATCCGATACATCTTCATGTTCTTGCAGCTCAATTTCTTGGGCCGAGATGCCTGTCCCTTCTAGTACTTCATTTTCTACAAAGAAAACATTTTCCAGATTGAGAAACTTGCTTTCCTGAGTTAGGATATCTTTAGGCTCAAGTAGCTCTACTGTAGAAAAGAGTGATGAGAAAGCTTTTCGGGCGACAGTATCCATCAGTTCCATTATTTTGTAGTGTAAGCTTGAGAAGTGCGTGTTAAAGCTCGTATAGTGTAATGAGTCATTAAGTTTTTGACGTGAATTTTGTGAACTGGAAATTTTTATGCCGTCAGTAATAGCGAGATTTCGTACTTGCTAATATTTCTTGAAAACGGAGAGGAAACATTTGTCCAAAACAACCAATGCTAAATCTATGGTAACTTTTTATGTGTAATGTATGATGTCATGCTTATGTTGGAGTTTGGAAGGAATATCCATTCATTGTTAAACATCTACGTCAGAAATGATGGTGATAATGGTGAACATTAAGCCTTCCACTTTTTCTGCGAGGCATACTCTAATTTTTGTACATAAAACTGTGCACATCGTTTTTTTATTAAAAAGAAACGTGACACGATATTCTTGTTTATTGTCGTATTTTCTCTGAATTCACACAAATGGAGAGTATCTTCTGGCTGATTCAGCCTTATAGGGGATCTATATCTTTCCCTCATCTCCCTATCATGACTCACTAATAATTTAGTTTATTTATTTATCCTGATACGATTATAATGTGGATGCGTAAGTTTTCTGGCTGATTCAGCCGTATAGGGGATCTATATCTTTCCCTCATCTCCCTATCATGACTCACTAATAATTTAGTTTATTTATTTATCCTGATACGATTATAATGTGGATGCGTAAGTATAGAGATTCGATCCCAACAAACAACACAATAGTCAATCATCATTTTCATCATAATATGCATCATAGTAAACCTTACTGTAATTCTTGCTGTTCCGAGTGTTGTTTTGACACTTGACTAACAATGCGTAGCATACTGAGTGGCTTTTGGTCGTGCTGAGCAGTGTTTGTATACAAGACCATGTTACTTCCCTTCACCATCATTACTGCCACGAAACACTTGTAACTTCTCATTCTCAAAGTATTCTCGTATGTACATGATGCATATAGCCATTATACATATGCATAAATGTAACTCAATGCATGGAATGTATGGAAGTTGAAAAAGAGAGATGCATTTTCAACGATGATGCTCTTACGATTTCCTCGCTTTAAGCGAGATTTAAGATTTCACCTACTATTCTCAATCCATATAGGAGAAAAAGGAATCTTTTAAATTAATGAAAGTTTTGCACGCAGAGATGCATTACTTCCTCATACACCAGCCTAATATGTGTCAAATTGTCATGATCGCAAAGGGAAGATTCTCTCTGTGTATTGCTGAAATTGATATAACGCATCTGTTTAGATTTGAGCGGTAGCTTCCGGCTATCAATATTAGATTATATGGTACTCTAACTCAATCCTTATCACCTTATCAGGTTTTATCGTAGAAAGCACATGCTCGAATATAAACTTTGTATTTAAAATACACAACAACAAGAAAATTAAAGTGTATACGTGCCTGACTATTAATTTACAGCTAGAGAGTGTTGTAGTTTCTAATAAAATCGGGAAATAACGGGTATTAATTGAGTATTAGTATTAGCTATTATGTGAGCTGCATAATACTTATACTTTCTGAACGGGTATAATATGATACGAAATACGAGGGCTTAAACGAGAGCAAGGGAGTATTTAGGCATTATGTTTCAAGCATTAGTTGTAAGATTTCTCAAGCTGCCACTGTTGATAGATGACAATGAGGGGTAAAAAATGTTCATACTAACTACAGTTGGAAAAAAACGAAGCAAAATTTGCTGAAAATGGAACAAATATGAACGGATCGAGGGAAAAACACGTTACAAAATTCCTTTAAAAACGAAAAAGTCTTAAAGGGAGTAATAATATTATGAGTAGATTTCTGGTAAAATTGGAGTGACAGATGCTGGATGAACGTAAAAAGATAGATGAATGTTAATAATAATACTATATAGCATACAACTTTTTCGAGAAATGCATCAGGCAAGTCTCTTATATTCTTGTATAGGTATGCAACAAGGATTGAAATACGCAGAATGATTAGGGCAGAAGAGAAGATGCATGCATTCCGTACACCTTGTGCTTTTCCTATAGAGTTGCTTGTTGATGATAATGATGGTTTACTCTTTTGGAGAGTAACAGATCGTCTTCTGTTGCTGTAACAAACTGATCTCAAGTGCACAGCTTTATACACGCATAATACACTTATGTACGTTCAGAGAGAGAGAGAGAGAGGAGAGAGAAATAAGTGTAAAAGAATTGTGTACATTTGAATCAGTTTTTGTATTGCATCTATTCACAGTGTTTTTGTTGCGTACGTCTAACTGCTCAAATTTGGTTAATACGTATGAGCGTGTGTAAAGTGAAGATATCTAGACAGAACAAGTATGGACGTGGTTTCCGAAAATGCAACCACTCGTCTAATATACGAGACTAAGCTGAAGTAAAATCATATATTGTAGTAGAAGAGGCAAAAGAAGAAGGCAAAGGCACTTTTGGGAAAGTATGTAATATTATGGTTGGCTTTAGACTGGCTTCCTCCCACGAGGATGAGAGAAAGGTATGTACGTACGCTGGCTAGCTCTATTCCTCTCTCACACTTTGCTATGTACCTATGTAACAAGTAAAAACGAGACGGAGGAAGAGGTAAAGCATGCCATCCACTACTCGCATAGCTTGGTTAACCGTGTGGTTGGTAGTGAGTGAGATTGTTACTGCCACAGCAAACCACCACTTCTACACACAACTAGTCTGTAAACTCGGTCCTACCTTACCGACAGTTTCTTCTTGGTATCCGCACCATCAACATCCCCACACACAAAGTCTGTTTCTCAGATCGCCCATACTGTTGTTCGTATGTAGTAAGCGTGTTCCATTTTAGTCATGTAAAGTTCATATTCCGGCGTTTTTGGGTGAATGTCACAAGTTTTTAACATGGTATACCCATCCTACAACTGCCATATATCACCCTACCGGTTCAAACTTTGTGGACGTTGTCCATTCATTCACCTTATTTAATACTTAGGGATGTGGTAATTAATTGTTATTGTGACAAAGCAAGCAGTAGTATCTGTATAGAATCAGATGATAGACAAAACTTGATCTCTAGCCGAGAATTTTTTTCTCGCAGACGTTTTTTAAGACGAGGAGTACACGTTGCACATTTTCAGTGTCTACAACAAAAGAACAGTGAACAAAAAAAAGATACACTTTAAAGTTCTAACGTGGCAGAGTAGTGCGGTGTGAGTGAGCAGCGTGCAAACATTATCAGCAGACAACATTCAGACGTAGTATGCTGTGCAAGTTCATTGAATCAGACAGCTATTGCCAAGGTTTGTGCACGTTGTGAAGAGATTCGTAAAGAACTAAAGTTGACCTCAATTCCTTCAGCGTAGACTCTCATCTTTAGAATTTTTTTTGATATGTTCAAGTGTTGCACAGGATCAGTTACAATGTTGGTGTGTCCTTTGCATTAATAACGTTTTTAACGTTTGTGACAACGTCAACGTCTATTTTTTACTGGGTGTTTTCGATCATTGTACAATCCATCGTCGTATAATGATATATTTCTAACGGGGTTGATAGAATGAATGATGTAATCCCTTTTTATGTCGTTAAAGAATAAAACTATGATTGTGCCGATGTGCATCATCAGTTTCCTACCTGATTTCGAACATTGCTCACGTACTCTGTGTATTGACACTGTCAATAAATAATTTAGCTCGGAAACTGTGAACAGTTGTGCATTGAGAATTTTTAGAGACCATCTTTCATGTGAAACGTGACTTTGGAACTTAAATATTTTGTCACTTTGCTCTGGCTCCTGCCGGTTGAAAAAGTAATAATTACTATTCATTATGCTGAAGTAAGGACCCATGTTGTTAATGGATTTTAAAGGGAATGTGCACTTTCAGCACGATTAACTTGACTCCAGAAAAGTACAGTCAATGCAGTGTGTGCACTTATCCCCAATCACCCGTTTCCAAACTTGAGAAGTGTTTGCCTGTCAGTATTAACCAAGTGAAAAAGCCTTCTTATCAAGTGTGTCGTACAACAAACATCCCTAAGGCAGAACAACACCAGCATTACTAATTTGTCAGAGAATCAGATTATCACAAAATAGATTTGAAAGGAAGTTCTCAACTCAACTGTACTATATACTTGCTTGAGTTGTGATTTTCCCATTTCAAATTTTACAAATAAGAAAAAATGCAGACACAAGTGTTGTAACTACCTATATACCAGACGTACTGTGCATGACAGTTTAATTCCGCTAACTTGCTTGCTTGTAAGAAAATTTGAGTACGTATTAAGAAAATCATAGGATCGGGTTATTAATCTCTTATGATCCGGAACTACTCCGTGTGCAATTTACTACGATATACTCTACAAAGCACACACACATGTCAGTTTCTTTATTTACACCGTCACCTTAACTAGTTCTCCGGCTGAGACTATATAATATACACGTCTCTTCAACTCGTTGATATCCAAAGTACATTGTTGTGGAAATTACGTTTAAATTCACTTTCTTCTGTTTACTCTGTCCGTCACTCGTCTACTACTACACACATACATATTTATAAGCCACTTCTGATGAATGAACATCGCGTGTGTGAATTATTAGCTTGCAATCAATAAGGCGTGGTTTGACCCAACTCCTAAGTTACTTTCGAAGAATGTGTACAATATTACACCTTCCCTCCACACGATTTTTATAATCCCTACATATTTTCTGTATACCTGGTTGTAATACCTATCTAGGTTTTCAGGAAAGAAACTTGCGCTCAGCGTACATCAAGTCAAGTGCATCAACCTAACTAAATGGTTAACTTGCTAGAAGAGAAATAATGCAGACAGAGAGAGAGACATACATAACTTACTACATAGGTATATACAGGTACACGCGCTAAGCTACTTGTTAACGGTGGCAAAGTTTTTTCCCCTATTTCAGTACCACCAAACAATCCACATTGTGTTTGATTGAATGGGATAGTTAGATGTTGGTGGTAACTCAACTCTTTCCTTTTCCCTTGAGAAACTGAGAAAGATAGGTCGTTTAGCTGCCAGGTGTTCTTGGTTCCTACGGTTGTTCAATATTTACTGATGACAGGCACCCAGCAAGAATTCAATCTGTAATCGATTAAGAAGCAATTACTTCAACAACACATTTACCCATGGCAGCTCTACCCACTACCTAGTGTCAGGGGCCATTTAGCACATATAACCTTCTACAATGCCACAAACGTCAAAAGCCAACGGTGCTTTGTCAAGCTGCGGTGAGTACAGAAGAAATAAGACTGCCATGTCCTTAAGAAAGTTTCATGCGTGGTCCATTCCAGAAAAAAGCATTAGGACTGATAATGTAGTGAGCGTGAGAAGTGGCGAAATTATATGCTAACTTCCCATATGAACATAGACTTTTTTGGGTGTGATTCTTCCTATCTGCAATAAAATACCACGATGGAGTGTCAAATGCATTGCCATGCCGGGCGGCATGACTGGGACCGGCAAAATCCCGAAATGGCTATGCCTTCTACCCATAATAATGACTTTATAGAAGACCGAGTGGAGCATCGGTTGCACTGTCAAATTTCCGACTGCGTGCAATGTCGGTGTGATTCTGGATATATGCCATCAAACAAGGAGAGGAGCGTTTCTTCAAGTGACCACCGTTGCAATACGACTCAATGTTGTAGACGGGACGTTGGGGCTCGTGAAGACGTACCACCCCTGTCCAATTATGATTACGAACATTCTCAGTATTGTGTATGTACATTAAATTGTAGTATTCATAGTGATCACGTAACTTCAGTATCATCTAGCCATGTATGTTCCTGTACTTCTAAATGTTCGAACTTGCAACCTACGACCGTCGAAAGATATGGCTATCCGAGGTGGAAGTTTGCGTTGGCGACAACCATTCAGCGGTTCATGTCGCGATTCTCAGGTTTGACTGGTTCAAATATTCGCTTTTTATTATATATATTGCTCAATTGGTTTTTTAGGTTGAGAAATGCCCACTTTTGTACAAAAATGTTGTAATGGTAAAACAAATTATTGCTTTCTTCTACAAAATTTACTACTGCCACAATGCACTTTTTGCGGAATTTCTATTTGTCATGTGACATCAATAAGAGATTGATATCTTGATAGGTTCAGGGACAATTCTTTACGGCATGAATTGAGGCTAGCCTTCTGGATAATTTTTTTCCTGTAGGTGTAGATAACTGAGAAATTAAGGCTAGGATTATTTAAAATCTATTACGAACAGCTATTATCAGAAATTCCATTTTTATGAGAATGCTTTCTACGACGAACACTGAGAAATATGCATATTGTTTTCATATCACATCCACCTTGGGTTTATTTTGTTATTTTTTGTACAAAAAATGGCCATTATCGTACTTCCCACAACATTTGTAGCTGTATAATCTACAAAATCTCAGCATTTTAAGCCTTCTCCACATTTTTCCTATTTTTTCCTTTAATAATGTTGATGGTGTCGTAGAATTGAAGTAGTAAACCGTGAGCTATGCTAGTGTATTCCTTCATCGTCATTTTTATTAGAATTCACAGTTAGAAAAAAGTTTTTCATTGCCGTTTGAAAAAGTTCCTTTGACCGTAAGATTTTATGTAAGGGGCAGGCAGAGCCCAATTTTTTGTGGTCAGTGACATGAACGAATCATTTATTAAGTGGTTTTGTTGGCAGAGTGGAGCTAACATTTGACAAATATAAAAGTTTACTTCCATATATGTATGATTTAAGAGCACCATGCTCAAGCTGTTTTTTTTATCAGAATGGAATTTTATTAGCTTCTAGTGTAGAAAAATTATCTAAAAATTGCATGTGAATCTACGGCTCACGGCATTTCCTGACTCGTACACTCCTGTCCCATACGCTCTTTTTCTCTCTCTTTCTCAGGTCAACGTAAATGTGAACGACAAAGTGGTAATGGTAAAAGTTACCATTACTCAAATGTACATGTTGTGGCATATAGCACCAAGTCATTATTACTTGAAGGAAGAATATTCCGCTTTTACCTGTTTTTACTAGCTTACCATCTACACGGACTTTGCATATCCTGTGTTGTAGAAGCATTTTTTGTTACCTTTCTTCCGAATCAATAGTTCCTGTGTGCTTACTACACACTTTTTCTCCTAGTTCCTGGTATTTTCGCTTTTTGTTTGAGAAAAGGAAAAAAGGCGTTGAGCGAAAATTATCGCGTTGATTACTCTGACTTGCTTTGCTGCATGCATGATATTTTTTTACATAAAAAACACCATTGGTCTTTAATGCATTATACTTTTGCATATACAGACAGATACGTATGCATATGGGCATACAAAAAGAGAATTCGGGCCAGATATATAACTTTATAAGGTTTGTACTCTGTATTGTCTTTAATGTGCATTTACATGCAGTGTGATCCATCTTTGGAGTACGTAACGCATAGGTAATGTGTTTTATGCATAAAAACAATATAAAAACCTTTATCAACTTTTAGTTTCCATTTTTTATTTTTATTCCTCACTCCCTGTGTCCTGATTATTATGACCATGTCCAAGAAGGCAAGGAACCGGCAACCCGGATAGCAACGATGGAATAGTTTCCACAAAAAGACCATGTGTGTCGCGTATGCATATTATATATGTTTAAGTATGTATACACTACTAGAGTTGAAGTGGTTAGAACAGAACAAAACCAGTGCAACATAATAGTACGTGTTCATTTAGGTTGTTTTGGTGCACTATGATTCCATAAGTATGTCATATGCAAATTATGTAAATTTCTCTCTCACTTTATGAGTATGTTGGGTTTGTATTTACTTCTGGAGAGGTCATATACCGTAATGATGAAGTGTTTATATGTATCCTTCTTAGTTTTTTGTTCTTTCTGTCGTCACAAATTACTTCTTATTCCTTGAACACATCTTAAAGCGTGATGCGTATGAGGATAATGATGGCGATGATGTGGCTCATACACACATACATTATGCATCCCTCTCTGAGGGTATGTATCACGTACAACTTTAAGCTGTAGGAGAATTCTGCCGGATTAAAATTTGCATCTTCACCCCTACAAAATTACATTTTCTAGCGGAATAAACAAATATCCTTTGAAGCATGTAAGAGTAAACCAAAACATGGTTTTGACGAAATATAGGGGAACACAAATGCTTTGAATGACAATGTGGAAAGTTCGGTGGATTTTTTTCTTTAGTTTAGTCCCCATGTGTGTGATTTACTTACTCGAAGAAGGAAGACAGACTTATAGTAGTAATGAATTAAATAAATTTTCTTTCCTGCACGTTGCCTTGTTTTAGTGGAACAATGTGCTCGCTCTTCTGCATTACAGAGGACTCACCACATCGAATTAAGTAAATACGTGACATTGGTGCTTCCGAGAGTCGTAATGCCATCATAAAAATTACGGTGTGATGGAAAACTGTGATATATGAAAGCCTCCATTACCCTATACGTAATCGATATATGGATCTAATGCGGGTTATTTTTATGTGTGGCTGTATCTTGTATTTATATATCCGACTGTTTCAGTATTTAGGTGGTTTCAGGAATCGACTTGTTAGTTAGGGTGGTCTCCTGCCAGCGTACGTGATACTTAAAAACGAGAACGAAAATCCTCCGTACTCAAAAAAAACTTTGATAACCATAATCTTAAAATGACATGTTGCATTACTTTACCACTGCTGTTATTATCAACTTCGCTGTAGGTTAGCGTAGTAGCAGACAAATCATGGTTTGAATTCTTTTAAATATTAAAACCTTTTTGTGTCGATGCGCAGTTTTTCCTCTACTCATTTTTCATCCCGCAGGAGCATCAACTATATGCTATGCGGGCATTTAGCGAATTTGTTAGAAAGAGGGAGGTCGACCATCCGTCACTTCCTTCCATCCAAATGTATGCATTGCTGTGTGTGTGACGTACCGGAAACCATTTCGTTGTTGGTGATGTCAACCCTTTCCATCGGATAATGTAGTAGACACTTTCTGTATATTCCAAAGCTTTTATCTTTGTATCTTAGAAGCTTGCTACACATACATTTACAACCTACTTTCGTTGCATATAGAAAATGTATGCACGTATCTGCACTCTGATGTGCATCCGCTTAAAAAACTCTTAAGCAGTGGATACAGGTGAATGGTTTCTGGTGCATTTATTGGTTTGAGCTTTATCCACGATAAATTTCACATTCACTCACATCCAAATCCTTTTGTGTGACAGTAATGGCAGCAACGCGTACCTACTATGAATCATTCCGCTTTTTCTTCAATATCTCTTTGCATCTGCCTTTTCATCGGCACATATGAAACACAAGTGCAGAGAAGTTTTATGGAGCTGAGTTAAAGTTACTTTGTGCTAACAAATATTTTTTTCTCTTACAATTATTAATGCCGTAGCATTTGCATCTACGTAAAATCACAGTAGTGTATGCATTAAATTATACGTTGCAAATTGTTCTCTGCTCTTTTTACATGTCGTAAAAGTCACAGTAAATTAGTTGCCTTTAGCCTAGATAATGAGCTGCGTCAAACCGAAAAGATTATGAAAAGTTAAATAACCCTTCAGAAATGTCGAGCTGATATTCAACAAATATCTATCCACACATACATGCACACCTTTCCTTTTCCCAATGTGTAGTTTTAACAGCTTATTTACGTCTTTCGGGAATGACGGCAGGTCCATCATCATCTGTTAGAGCGGAGAACATATGGGCATGCAGAGGATAATTTCATTTTGTTCATTCCACTCTGCAAATTGTTATGATGACTGCAAAGTGTTTGTCATTGTATCTTTAGCTCTCTCCCTTACTGTGGTATGTATTATTGAAATATACCATTATGTGGATTACGGAGAGCGACGAAAGAACTCATATGTTGACGTTCTTTACTCCTTGATGACCACTATTTTGTCCTGGCTGTGTTGTTGAAAATGAGAAAAGGCGGCTCATATCTCCATGATTATAAGTGATAAAACAAGAAGTAACAATCAGTTAGGAAGAAACAGACCGTATTCCAACTTCTACTTCAAAAATAACAATAGTGATTGTGGCATAAGGAAAGGCGAGTCAAAGCGGTTGATTGTGCCTGTTTCTGGCAGCCTACATTGCACATGGTAAGAAAAAGTGACGGGATATATACACACAGTCTAGTGATATTTTATATGCAAGTGTACAATATGAACGTCCGTACATCTGCTTTGAGAATGGAAAAAGGCAGTGCTTCCAATAAAGTTGAGTGAGTGACAAAATTCTGTAAATGAGCAAAGAAAATGAGTAGGTTGGAAGAAAGGAGATGCTGGAATCTGAATTAGGATAAATCGGCTTTGACTTTTAGAGGATGATGCCGCATGGCAATGGCCATCTCATCATCTTCCAGATTTTTAAAGGCATTGCCTTGTTATAAACATACCTACCTCCAACCTACCTGCCACCATTGTTGTTTGCTATCGCACTTTAGTTTTCTCAGCTGCACAGCATCTAGTTAAAAGCCGA
Source organism: Sinodicranocentrus sp. ZH6 (assembly GCA_027743935.1). NCBI lineage: Eukaryota > Metazoa > Arthropoda > Collembola > Entomobryomorpha > Entomobryidae > Sinodicranocentrus > Sinodicranocentrus sp. ZH6. The sequence goes on along the minus strand of JAHZNA010000547.1, from coordinate 8,791 downwards.
TTCCTAAAGGTAATCCTTAATATAGACAAAATGCCGTGTAGCTATTTTTTTAGAGATGGTATGCATATATATCTATCCATCTCCCTGTGAGTGTACAAGGAAGGATGAGATGGAATGGAGGGTTGAAAGAAGCAGTACCACTTTTTCCCTTACATAAGTAGACAGCCACACACAGTGATTGTAGTCGACTGGATCGTCCACCGTCCTACGGCGAAACAAACTTTTTTACACCAGATCGAGATGCCTCTGAAAAATTAACCTTTTTTTCATTTCCCTTGCTCTCCTCCTGCCTCTCTCTCTCTCTCCTTTTGGTCATAGGTAACTTGCCTAGGATGAATGCTTTGTCTTTCGCTTCTTGGCCGTAAGTGGTTGCATTGGTGTGACTGGTATCAAAAGTTTGGACTTTTTTGTTGAAGCCTTTTTGCTTTTGATTTGTGTGTGTGTATATATGAATGCCAACATTGGATTCTTAAACATTACAACATTTCTCATGGTTTGGGGGCAGTCATGTTGTTCAGCTTGTTGTGACCTTTCCCTGGTGCACTGATTTATGAATTTGTTTAAGGAATTCGTCGCCCAGTAATTTAGTGGACGTGCCGCTAGTGACGGTATCTCTTCACCTGTGTGCTGTAAAAACTGACTTGTTAGAGACAGAAAATCACTTCTTGAAGATGAAGGGCTATGAGTATGTGTTTAGCTAAAGTGGTCTATGACTGCTTAGAGGTCCTTTTTTTCTTCCTTTCTTTCATACCCATCATCATCATCATCTCGTTTGTACCTAGCACAACTTTTCGTTTCTTGATTATGTCATTTACTGCTCGGCTAGTCATTCATCTTGTCTTATTTAGGCCCTGCATCACGTCTCACTCATTTTTATCTTCATCTCTTTTCCATGTATTTTCCACATCATTTTTCCTATGCTCCAAGCGGCTCCTCTGTGCTCTTCTACAGTAGAACCAACTGTTTAATCTCCATATTTTTAACATCTGGGTGGCCAATTCCGATAACTCTATTTAGCCGTCGTTGCGAAAAAAACAAAGCTTGTTTCGACCCTCTACACCATACCAGTCATTCATTACTCACGCATTCTCCGTGTGTCTGTGCTCACAATTTATGACAAACTTTATGAAGTGGGGAAACGATGCGATGCCGATGATGTACTTTACTCTGTAATTCACATTTTTCTAACAAGCTCAAAAAGATTCCCGTAATAATCACAGTTCTAGCATGACTTCCCGTTAATTAAGTACCTGTGTAAAAAAATTGTCCTCTAATTTCTTTCACGATAAATACCATAAAATCAGTCGTCGGCTTGACCAAAGTAGCCATTTGATGGGATTCCAAGAGCGCTTTGTAATTTGGAATGTCTGCCTCCAGAGTGGACTTTCCTCATTGGCGGTCAGTAATTGAGCATAGGAGAAATGAATGTAGTTATTCAAGTAAACTTCATAATGAAATGCAGATTTTGGGTGTATATTTGCCATGTCTTAATCATCAAATGTGGTGGTCTGGCAGCGGCACAGATACACAAACACATGCACTCATTGCCAGTTTTCGTAGAGTGAACAGAAATTATTTTTCATTAGAACAACAATTGGGATGTAACAATGTAAACAAGCTGTCAAATGGTTTGTCATAAGAAAGTGGTGCAAGAAAAAGTAAAAAGTGGAGAACTCAAAGGTTTTATCTCAAATTAAGTTTATCGTCAGTGAAACTTGCAATCAGAGAAGGGAATTATGAAAGTAACTGAATCATCATTTCGTTAATGGAGTTTATAGAAGCCGATAAAGTTAATTAATACCTTCAGCTGCAGAAGATACATGTGTATACACCCTCGTAAAGGCCCAAAGGAGAATATATGTAGAGACTTTCGTTTAGAAGAACCGTAAAGACTTGCATTGATAGCATGGGAGTTTGTAATCATTTAGGAAAATCTTTTTAAGCAGAACGTAGGGTGAGTCGGCCAATGACTTGGATCGCACTAAATAAATTAGAAACAAATCTATAGTTTAACAATGTTTAGCGACCTGTGCAATGTAGCCAGAGAGGTTTTTTTACAGTGCTTTGAGTATTTTGGTGCTGTTACGTAAAGTTCAGCAGGTTTTTATATCTGAGAGTAGATGAGTGTGTAATGATGAAAAAATACAAATAATAGAATGTGTTATTTCTTGTTCGTCACTGCAACAGACAAAGAATCTTATACAGAAACTTTTTATTTGTATTTACTTTTTAAATAACATTTTTACCCCCAAAGAATCCCCGTACTCACAATGTAAAAATGCAACCTGCATTCAAGAGGAACATGATCTAAGCCGGCCAGTATCGGTTCCGTCATATATTTATAGTAATATGTGTAGACAGTATATGCCGATGCGATGTGTGTCTGCTATGAATGAAGAAGATTTTCAAATGTTTGAAACAGGTTGCATCTCTAAATTTCTAACCTCTCTCCCATCAGTCAGAGCACATCATAATAATCACTATGGGTCAAGTATTATGATCACATGAATAACTTTAGTGTGCATATGAGGAGCAGGGAGAGAAATGGTAAAAAAGAGAAGAATATTGTAGTTTGAGGAGAGTCTCAAGTTGAACGAAGGTGTACGAATCAGTTGTATGTGAAAACTAAAGAGTACGGTTTAACTAATGTATAATGCACGCGCGTAAATGCTATATTATAAGATGACTTTTTACGTGGTGCAGCAAACCACCATCACTATATATAGTGCATCATCAAAAGAGCTCGGGAGGTGATGCGGTGAAAAATGTGATGGATACAGATAAACTGCAACGAAAGCCCACCTTACCGTACAGTACAATACGTGTGTATGATAGCGCAAGGATATAAGATATACATTAACAAGTTTCATTCACATTTACATTCATTTCATATTTTTAACTTGATTCATTCACTCTCTTGGCCATAAGAGTAGTAATAGGGCAATAATAACAATAATAACAAGCAACAGCAACAATTAACAGTACCCAGAAACGCCTTATGCAGATGCTCATTGAGTCAATCCTCTTTTCAAGAGGTATGAAACCTTTTTTCTTCATATTATATACTCTTAGTTACGACGAGCACTTTACTCTTCGGGTACAGATATACCACCACTATAACTTATCCTACTAAAACTGAAAATTTACTACATTTATTATCTGCCACGCTACTGCTACAAGTAATTATGCATTCCTCAACCGTCTATTTTATGTCTGCATAATGTGTGCAAAGGAATTTACTGTATCTTCTTTTTCTCTACCTGGCTTTTTTTGAGTTCTCTCTCTCTCTCTGCTGTTTTGCAAGTGATATATATATATGTATGTAATTTCATCGAAAGATATATAGTTTGATCTTTGGTGTAAGGTACCTACGAAAAGAAGACAACGAAACTAGAACTAGACTATAAAAAGTCTTCCATTTCCACTACCCCACTGCATTATGGAATGGGACATGTACCCTTCTAAAAATGACGATTTATATGTCATGTATAGTCTACGGTCAAAGAGCAACTTACACTACATATTCCTTTATTCATGTTAGTAGAGTACAATTCTGGAGCTTTTATAATGTGATTAGATTTTGGTTCATTTACCGGTTGCCGGTCGTGTAGACATGAAATCAGGAGTAAAAACAAACTCATATATAATAATAACTTTGAGTGAGTGAGCTTGTGCAGGTAGAAAGCCATTTTGCTGTCAGTGATTTACCATTATCGGCTTTGTTTTCTTCGTCTCTCTGTATGGCCTACATTCAGGTTTTTGATAAACTCCTGCATACACATTTTGATGAGATGATGCCGTTGTGTGCTTGTGTATTTTATCGGTAATACTTTTTTTTTATATGTATATAAGGTTAAGCAGATGTGTTTACACCTTCGGGTTATATAGTCAGCCGTATTACCACCAACTGTTAACTTTGAAAGACGATTGTTCACTGCTAGTTTTGTGGTGTGGTATTATTATTGCTATTATTCACTTTGCACGTGCAGAATGCGTTTATAAGTATAAGCTTTTTCGTACTGATTCGTGCGTACTTGGTTATTTGTTATTGCAGGAGAATTAGTAAATGCTAAGCTTTACATTCAGTTTTCCTTCCTCTTGTTTCATACCCTGCTATAAAAGTAATAGCTTTTTTCGTATGTGTTGTGTGTTCTCTTTCTCTTGCTGTCAGTTTAGTGTATATGAGTTTTGGCGATAGGGCTTTCCGTGGCCCTAACCTGATTTTCATTCCATATTTACACAGATTGAATGAATGTAGGTTGTGTTGCAGTGATTGAATGTAATCTAGCAATGCAGTTATCAAGGGAGTTCACCTAATCATAAAGTTTGGGGCTGGTTGGTGAGTACTCAATATATTTGCATTTCCCTTATATGCTTGTATTTGTCTGACAGGTAAAAGTACATCGTGACGCTATGAATATGGCAAAGGAGAAGCTTATATTTCTATGTGTATTGGATTGAACTTCATGGCTACACATGTACAGCGTATTTGTTACAGGCTGCAATCTTGTAAGACTCAAGCGAAAATTGTATTAAAATGTCCTCAAACACAAGTCAAAAGAGCGAGGGCAGTATGAATATGAATTATCCGTTGTTTTTCTATCCGAATAGGAAATGTGTGGGTGTATGGGCACAGAGTCGAATGCAAATGCCTGCAGTTATCGTGACCAAACCTCGAGACCAGTTTTCTGTTGTTTTTCATTCACATGTGTGTGTGTGCACACTATTGCTAATCCTCTTTTTCATTAGCCTTTGTAGGATCATACTTTCTTTCAACCAGAAAAGTAGACAATAAGCCACACGTCTATGACTCTTTTGGCTCTAAGGCTTGGCTTGGTATATTTCTTGAGTAAAAGTGTGTTGCCACTTGTCAAAGTTTATAGCACTCTCACAAATTCGTAAACGCATTTGATGTAGCAGAGTCATACTGTACAGTATTTCACTTGAAGGAAAGAAAATTTAGACACCTGCTGATTAGCTTCAAATGTAAGGATAAGGATCGCCATGTGTTTGACCCTTGCGAGTTTATGCACGAAACGGTGATACGTGACAGGCAACCTAAAAATTAATAGGTCAGTTCTCGGAAATATAAATATGTGATATCTCATTTTTATTCTAGGTACTACTCGAAATAGGAAGGAAATCTTTTAGATCTTTCTCTAACGGATTTCTTGATTTATCTAATAAGGCAGTTGTAGAATGGAATGAGTTGTGGTTCAAAGTCATGATAAGGGATTCCCAGCATTGAGCATTGTGATCAAGTTCGATGAAACGACCAGGTCTGATTCATTATTTTCCAGAAATGGGTTTGTTCCTTGTTTGAAACAATGGCCTTCACTAATTGCTTATACATAACTGGTCAAAATTCCAGTCTCTAGAAAACTGCTGATGGGTTGAGCTGATATAAACCAAAGTATTTAGAAAGGTGACAAGAAGGTTTTCACTGATGCAGGTAATAATGTGGAAATGGAAAAGTTGTAAATGAAGTCGCTGTTTCCTTTTGACTTGAAGCCAAGCTCTTATCAGATTCTCGTAAAAAGGTTAAGGTATCAAGTTTCTACCAAAATAAATATGACCTATGAACTGTAATAAGCCCAGAGAGATTGCGATTTGTATTCGTTCAAGAAAAGACTCATCTTTTCTGGTATTTTTGTTCATGAAATCATTCATGCTAAAGCGAATGACTATTTTAAGTTTGTAATTACCCTGCTTTATGATACATGCAACCTTATGCTTGTTCAGATTTACATATGGATGTACCCTTCTTGGTTGTAGTTGGTTTAAAACGAGTAACATTTACGACTCCTTTAAAATGTTTCACGACTTGTGTGCACTTGATCTATGTTATGTTATGAGTCATCGAACTTTTGACATGTCTGTGAAGGAGTACAATGTATGTTCATATGGGATGGCTAATTGCAAAGTACTACACGTAATGTGGTTTTCTCGCTCTTATCGTAATCATTTGAATAGTAATGTTCAGTCTTCTTCCTTGTCATTCTGTGGCTGAAGGCAGGGAAAGAAAGTGGTGTTGAGTTTGCATCTCATTTTGATGCACGACTTGCCAGACATATGCATAATGCATTACACACTATCAAACATGTAATTCAAGGTATATAGGGGTCATCCAGGCGCAGTCATCTCATACACATCGGTTGGGTAAATGTTATTCTTATTATTGTAAACATAATGGTGCAGTTACTCATACGGAAAAGGAGGAGAAAAAATTGTAGTTACCAAAATTTTTGGTAATCCTTAATTCTCAGCTAAGCAATGATACAGGTTAAAATGGTGCTCAACATATATATGAGGTAAGTGAAGATGATGGGTAAGGATGCGATGAAGCTCAAGCTAAAAACAGCAAGGGAATTGCATGCTAATGACTAATAACACCTAAAAATGTAATTGAAGGAGGTTACAATCCTTCATTAGAATACGAAGAAGACATGACGTTTTCCACGGATGCTGATAAGACAGCTTATCTTTGATACCGCCCTTACGCTCATTTACTACAGAGTTGAGCATGAATGTTATGCATCATTATGAGAATGAAGGATTTTTTGGGATTACTTTACCTAACTCTGTATTACTCATTCACACCACAGCCAGTTCTACATTGGGAATAGAGGGATGTTCGTATTACTTCCCCGATGATTTGAGATAAAATGAATTGTAGGAATGTGCATGTGATGTGATGCTACAAGAAACATTATTCGGTTATCTTAGCGAGCTTGCGTTAATAAAAGCAAAAAGGCAGTCATGCACGATTTTTGTAGCGAACTAGGAATATTGATGAAAATACATAAATTTTTTCTCTCGAGGTGGCGATTAAAATCCTGAAGCTGCATCAGTTTAATGTGATGCTGTATAGATTAGCGTCTTCCCACCTGAAGGAATTCTTTCCAATAACATAGATACAAGTTTATTTCTCTCTCTCTCTCCGTGTTGTACTTGGCTCACTACTCACTTGATGTGTGGCATTTTTGTCTAAGGGAAGTTCGTTGTTAACAAAACCAAACCACGGAATACGCATACAGATAATACCTATTACGCCCATCGTTAGTCCTCATTATTGGTGAAAAGAACATAATCTTCCTTCGGAAAAGAATGAAATTGGAACCACATCACATCAGCTTTAAGCAGGGTATTTACATATAGGCAACATGTACGCGTAATAGCTTTCATCATAATCTCATATTTTGTCAGTTTGACACACACTTTTTCTCTGTACTTTTTGGCTGGATGACGTAAGCTTGTCTTCGTTGAAGGAACACAGAAAACAAGTAGTGCATCGTGAAGATCCCTGGAATAGCTAAACAGAGCGTGTTGTGAGCTGCTGGGTAAAGTTGTTGTGACAGGCGTCTGCTGATAATGAGTCACCAGCCAACCAATGAAAATGTTTTATTAGTTGGAGAAAATTGTGATATGTAATTTTTACGACCAAAACTTGATGTTAATTTCAAAACGATGATTGCAATCTCAAGACAAGACTACCTACCACCGGTGAAATCTTATCAGAGAATGAGAATGGAGAATCTGAAAGTGGATTGTTTTTCGTAGTACAATGTACTCTCTGCCGGTACTGATCCCATTAAAAGGATTTAAATGAAAAAAATAAGAGTGGAGGCAAATGAAAAATACGTCTCGCTCTGGAAGATGTACATGTCTGCGTGGGCTTTACTGATCTCGATTTGGATTGATTAAATCTGCACATTTTGATGGAGATTTCTTTCTCAAAAATTCATTCAGTGCAGCAAGCAGAGATGTTGGAGTGATACATCAAGTAAGTACATAACAACGGCGTGCATATGATATGGAGCAGTATTGTGAAAAAAAGACTTGTAACAGTTGTAAATGTATATCATCAAATCCCACTTTGACTTGTTGCAACACACTCTACATGTGTGGAGTTTTATGTAACAGGCTGAGAATTTCCGACAGGGGTTGAGCTTCATGGTGGCATTGAAAATGCTGCTTCTGTAGCGCAAAAATCTCACTAACGATAAGAGTACGACCCTAGATTCAATCCATGCGGTTGAAATATATAACCAGTGTGGGATTTTTGTTTGTAAAAGTCTTCCTTCCCAACTTCCCACTTTTCATTGGCTACTGATTCTATTGCAAAAAGTATTGAAGTGTATTATTCAGTTTACACTTTGGAAATGAAAATGAAAAGAAAAAAACTAATGTATTGCAGTTTGTTCTCGAAATAATATTCGAGTTTGCGGAGAGAACAACTGAAGGCGACACGTTAGCGGAAGGAAATTCTCCGTCACCTTGAGTGTCGCCCTAATTGACTATATAGTATAGTCAAGTAGCAATCTCATTCGACGTGACTTATTATAAGTAGTTGACGACCCAAGAAAAAGTATTACAAGCTTTCTTTTCTTGAACTCGGGTACAAATTACGTATGCAACAAAGTATGATTTTTTTTATCCATAATATTGCTTAACGTACACTTCCGAGTAATTTTATCAGTGAGAGATACGAGAGTAATGGGATTATTTGCTGACGATTACAAAGCTAACAGACATACCCGTGCGTACTCATTACCCAATCATTCTGGGTTGCCAATTCACTCGACTTTTTCATTGACTATTTTTATAAAGAAGTTTTTAGTCAGCTTTTGTTGGATCAGATATTGAAAATAAGTGCATTTTGCGGTCGGCGGTCGGCACAAATCGGTATTAGTAACATACTCGCTTCACATTAACAGCCAATCAATGGCGATGTTATAGACATAAACATAATGAACTCTTTTACTTCTCTCCATTTGCTAATTACCTACGT
>JAHZNA010000546.1:0-10581 GCA_027743935.1 Sinodicranocentrus sp. ZH6 | reverse complement strand
ATCCCATTTTCATAAAGTGCATACCAAAAAGGAGCCAATACTATTATGCTTCCTGCTAAAAGGTAAAGGTTACATGAATGATAAATCATAATATTGTACGCAGTCATGTTTCATCCTTGATGCGTTGTATGGAGACTATGTTTGTCAATGGCAAGGGATGGAACAATTATGATAAAGTTGAAATATAAACAGTGCGTGACCTCCAGGACGTCTATACACTTGCGATCGTCATTGGAATATGTTTGAACTTACTATTAGAGCAAAAATATTATGGCATAGCCTAGCCTTGCTTCAATATTATTTGCCTGACGCAATCAATTCTTATAGGATTTACCATGTGTTTTTGCAAACAAAAATATTATTCACTGAATGTCACAAGTGTCAATTAGGTTGTAGCAATCAAAAGAATGCAATTCATAAAACTGGAAACATGTTCTTTTATTTTATGATCCGGATGGCGCTTATAAATGATGCAGAGAGCCTCATTTTGTATTAGAAATTTAAAAATATATATTTTCCGCAAGCAGGAATAATAGTTATTATTGAAGTCTGTTGACTTCACAATCAAATAAACGCTTCCTTACAAATAAATTTGAATTCACGATATTAATTATGGCACGCAATCACATTTTTAAATCTTACATATTTCCTGTCATTCTACTACATCTGCAAATATTTGTTTCACAAGTCCGTGCCGAAGACGACAAACTCACATGCAAAGGATTGGTGGTGAGAAAGTTGGGTATGTTATGGTAATTAAATTCGGTCAGAAGGGGTAAAATGCCACCGACTCACTAATATATATTTTTTATTTAAATACTCTCACAGAAAAGTTAAACGTAGATCCGAAGAGCGTAACAGTAACGGGTTTCAGTTCCGGAGGGGCTCAGGCAATGCAATTCCATTTGTCATACTCTTCTAAACTTTTAGGTGCAGGGATATTCTCTGGTGGTACGTTTATATTTAGTCATCATGAAATGTTTGTGATGATGCGATCGAATAAAGAGTTTTATTTCCTCCTTCAAGTTCCGTACATGTACGGTTATGGAAGGAAAAGGCCAGATTTTTTTGTCAATGAAGTTGACAAGTTCAATGTCACGGAAGCTATACAAGCAGCTGAAACGTATTCAATTGTAGGGTCAATAGATCCAGTCGAGAATTTGAAAAATAGTAAAGTTTATGTTTATCATGGAAATAAGGACTCTACAGTAGAACCTGGTAAGTTTTATTGATGAAAGCGTATGGATAAGTGTGAATTTACTAGACAATTTTTTTCTGTAGGTAGCGGCAATGCAATAGAAAAGATTTATCAGCACTTTGGTCCCGACATGTCTTGTCATATAAATGTTCTTGACGGTGAACATGGAATGGTGAGTCAACTCCATTATGAAAGCGATCTTGGTTTAAATTCTCAGATTTATTTAATTTAAATATAGCCAACTGAAAATTATGGCGGGCCATGTGGAAGACTTAATTTAAACAACTATTTAGTCAACGACTGCAAATATAATGGAGTATTTGAAATGTACAATCACCTTTATAGTGGAAATCTTACCAAGCCTATGCTCGGAAGTGTGGGAACTGTTCCTTTGGCTGGGGATTTTTATACTTTTGACCAGTCAGAATTTTTTGATAATTCGAAACTTTCCACCATGGATAAATACGGGTTTGTTTACATTCCATCTGAATGTGCTCAACAGACTTGTAGATTAAGTTTTGTTTTTCATGGGTGTTTGCAAGGAAGGTAAATAAATTTCAGATACATATCATCTCTTGAAATTGTCTGCCTTCAAACATTATTCCTTTATGTGACAACAGAGAATATTACGGCGATAAATTTCCAAAAACAACGGGGTATTTAGAAGTTTCCGAGTTAAATAACATTATTCAAGTTTATCCTCAAACTAAGAGGTCAATAAGGAACCCTCGAAATCCCTCGGGTCAGTTACTACTTACAACTTAAGCAATACTCGTAATTTATTGTGCGTACCTTTCTGTAACTGGATTAAAACCCCATAGGTTGCTGGGATTGGATGGGCTTCAGCGGAAATGATTATCGTAAGTTAACTATTTTGCAAAGCCCACAAGTAACTAAATTTGTTGTGATTTTAGTAGCAGACTTTTTTATTTATGAAATGATATACTTGATAGCTACGAGGTTTGGCCTGCAAACAAGTGCGGTTAATAGAATGCTGGACAGGGTGCTGCACGGAATCTAGACTTTTAATTTTATTATTTTAATTTATTCTTAGCCTGAACGTAAATTTATTGTAAACGTAGAAATAAATATATAAGGATGAACCAAAGTTTTGTCAGTTTGTTACGTCATCCTAGAATAAAAACACACATTCTTCCTCGTATAATTATAAATTAGTCTTTCAAACCGAGTGCAAACTTCATATTGAGATGCCCAATACTCTCGTATGAAATCTGCAGCCTTTTCTCCAATCATAATGGTTGGTGCATTTGTATTTGCGTTGATGATAACTGGCATTATTGATGCATCTGCAACTCGTAGACCGCTAACTCCGTTAACCCTGTATGTAAGTTAGTTTATTCATATTGAGCATTTAAGAAATCATTCGGTTTCAAAACCATTTTCAACAGGTCAACTTACCTTAATTTTGAGTCCACAACTTTTCCCATTGAGCATGTTCCTGTTGGGTGATACAAGTTGAAAGCAAAATGACGAATATAACAATCCCAGTAAGGACCAGATTTCCTTACATGGTGATCACAAGCTTCAAATGGAACGTTTACATGTTTTGCACCAATATTTTGGAATGGTTGGGTTTGCTCCACAAGCTTAACGGCGAGATTCATTCCTGCAATATATCATGGCCATATTTACATTTACGATTTGNCATATTTTGCACCAATATTTTGGAATGGTTGGGTTTGCTCCACAAGCTTAACGGCGAGATTCATTCCTGCAATATATCATGGCCATATTTACATTTACGATTTGCTGTCATTTGCAGTTATTTTCATGTTTTTACCTTCAACCAGAACTTCCATATCTTCCTGGTGCTCTAACAACTTTGGATTGATAAGTGGCATAGAAAAGGGATTTTTGTCTTGTAATTTGATTTCCCCTTTTCCATGGGGTCGCACAAGCGTTATCACAATAAACAACCCATCCTTTCCCAAAACTGGAGTCAAGATAGGCTTGATGATACTCTCGTTATAACCCTGAGCCCGTGCAAGATCTTCGATAATAGTTGGAGAAAGTCCTCCAGAAAAAATGTAAAATTGCAAATCAGGCCAATCAATTCCTGTTTTATTTACAAAAGACGATGAAATAAACGCCTGTGCTCCTGCCGCACTCGGATTAGTGAATACACCTGCAAATGCAATGATTATTATTGGTAAAACAATGACGTGCAAAATGAGTGTACGAAGTTTGACCCAATTCAGACCTTTTCCATGAAACAAATAGTTGTAAACTTCATTAAAAGTGAAATCCCTCAAGGGTAGTAAAGAAATGGGCTGCTCGATTGTAACCGGCATTAAAGCAACAGCTGTATGATCTTGCAAATTTTGTCCTACGTGTTCAGAAGCAATCTTGATTTTAATCTTTAATTGCAATGAGATCGTACGTTAGCGTCTTTTCTTGGCTGCGAACTGCCATTTGTGTTGATAGATATCTTATAAAAAACTTACGCCTAGGGACTCCAAATGTTTTCTAGGACCAATACCAGACAGCATTAAAAGCTTTGGGGAATCGACTGCTCCACAACTTATTATTATTTCTTTTTTTGCCATCGCAAACTTTTGTTGCCCATCTTTCCAATAAAATACGCCAACCGCCCGATTATTTTTGTCGAATTTTATCTAAAGTTGTCGCAAACGTTAAATTATCGTAAAATTGTTATTAAAAGGTTTTGAAAAATTACCTTCGTTGCGTGAGAGTATCGAGCAACAACTAAATTAGTATGCCCGAGCATAGTTTTCAAGGAATGCACGGTATACGCCCCATCTGGAGCCTTGTTTTGTGCTCGCTTCGACGTCTCCAAAACCTTCATAATACAGATTACACGGTCATTGAAATGTGAAGCACCGGAAGGTACAACTAAGTAGAAGCTTTATTCACCTGTTCTTTGCTCAGAATTCAAATCAATTTCTTCATAACCGAGTTGTTTCCCAGCGTTAATGAATTCTTCCCGTAGTGGGGAATATTCGCGATTCTCTACATGCAAATTTCCATACTGAGATTTTCCATAGTGTTTATCTATTATTGTAACAATCCATTACAAGCATATAACATGACATTGATTTATGTATAAAAATTAAAATCTTAGACAATACTTTAATCAAGATAAAATATCATCATACGATTATCTGCATATTTTCCACTGTACACGAGCGACTTTTTAAAGAAAGGTAATACGTTCTCGTACTTCCATGTTTGATCATTTGTGATGTTAGCCCAATTATCGTAATCTTGAGGGTTGCCCCTTAAGTAAAACATGTAATTAAGATTACTAGAGCCTCCCAAAGACTTCCCTCGCGGCCATCGTATTCTCTGTCATATATACATCGGCAGTGTACAAATATTTCTCAAGAAATGGTTTTGAATTTTGAATTTTGAATTAAAGATTTTGTCAACTAGTTACCTGATTATTTTGACCTAGTCCAGCATTCTTTTGCGGTATCGTTTCATACTTCCAGTCGACTGTAGGATGATTTATCAATGGTTGCCCCTTAAGTAAAACATGTAATTAAGATTACTAGAGCCTCCCAAAGACTTCCCTCGCGGCCATCGTATTCTCTAGCATATATACAGCGGTAGTGTACAAATATTTCTTAAGAAATGGTTTTGAATTTTGAATAAAGATTTTGTCAACTAGTTACCTGATTATTTTGACCTAGTCCAGCATTCTTTTGCGGTATCGTTTCATACTTCCAGTCGACTGTAGGATGATTCATCAATTCATATGCTAACCCTGGAATTCTATGCAGTGCAATTGGATCACCTCCTGCCTCTATGAGCAAAACTTTGTGGTGCTTTGTGAGTCGGGAAGCGATCACTGCACCCGCTGATCCCGCTCCAACTATAAAAGGATGTAATTTTTTAACTACATTTATGATTTCGTTAATTAAATTTGCTTCTCAGCGAGCTTACCAACGATAAAGTCATATACACCGCTGGACGGGTCTTCAGCAAAGAATGAATCGACGTAGTCAAGCCACCTATTCCAAAAGCTTAGAAGGCTTACCCAGATGGGAATTCCTCCGATGAATATCACAAGAAAGAATATTCGAATGTAATACCACATGTTAGCTGTGTCTCTGTAGTGAATATTCGTTGAATATTCAAATCGATGACAGTAATTACAGCATTTATATACAAAGTTTTTAATTTCAGTATTTCATCCACCCGCACACTTCAACTTTTGAGCTATCACTGTAACGAAACCAGTCTTCCTTGTTCGATACAGCCAGTATGCAGTGTTATAACTATCATTAACATTTTTATCATCTTCAGGATTACAGAGGAAGTGTTGCGTGGATGAATAGCACGAAATCCATCGTGCTGCTTCCATATTTGTCCATTGGCATTGGCACAATGTCGCAAACACGAGACTGGATACAGAAATATAGATACATGACACAAAGTGATATCACTATGTGGTCAATTTTTTCTAACCTTGTAAAAATAATTAAGGTTCATATTGTCAGAATAGCCTCTCTATGAAATGGACTTTCCATCTTGCTTTTTGCCATGTCACACATGTTAATGCACTTCAAGTCAAAACTTTGCTTCGCATGCATTAATTATGATTGTACATTTCACATAATGAACAATGAACATAAGCGCACCAACAATGATACTTTTCTGCTGTATCGAAAAAAACCAAAATTATGAGTTTTTCGTGAGAACTTTTGCTACTGACGAGACTCAGGAGACTGGAACTTGTCTGAGGTCTGAGACAGTGGTCAGGATTGATGGCAATGTAAAACTTCATAATATGATCATGCGATACGATGAGCTATAATTAAAAATGTGCTGTTCGTGCTTTCAAGTTTAGTCCTTAGATTTGAACTTTTGATATTCAATTGAAATATTAATATCAATGCTTTCGTATTATATCTTTACACCCACGTCCTACTTCTATATAATCCTGATGGATCTGCTAAACAATGCTATTCATGTCTGAAAAATCTAAATGCACATGTTAACACAAGGAAAAGATAATGTCCTCAAATGTTTTAAAACCGGGAGAATAAATTTCATACGTCTGAGTAAATTATTTAATCAGATTTATGAATTGATGTGCAAAAATGCATTGACATTTAGATTTGATTTTGATGATTTCGAGATACAATATTATGCAATGTTCCAGCTCCAGCGCATATGAGTATTTTATGCTTCTTCTGTCAAGTCCTTCATGAAATGTCAAACTGTTGCTTGGGCTGAAAAGGAAAAACACGTAGAGGTACAAACAAAGTCCATAATATTATCATGTGAGATGATATTATGGTGATTGGTGATGGTCTTTTGAGTGTGCAATGTGCACTCTGACTCCCCGGTCTCATTTTACTTTCATGATACACAGCTGTTCATACCTTCAAAATATCGTTTTAATATACCTCAAACCTTTTTAGAGTACCCTTCAAAAGTTCAAAGTGCAGCGCACTTTAAGCTGAAGTTGGTGTGAGATTTTTTGCGTATTTTAAATCGAACTGTTATTATGTGTAATTGAAGGCAAATATTTTTAATTATGGCAACTACAGCTAGTTTACACAAAAATAGGAAATCCACTTTGGCAAGAATCAAACGGTTCCTTGCCAAAGATGACCATTTTAGCACAAGTGCAAATCAAATCCGCATGAAAAGTCATGACAGTCTGTTTAGCCAACTCTACTCATCTTCCCAGCCAGGTAGGTATTCTATTAGATCACAGACTCAAAAAGAATTGCCATATTTTAGCACAAGTGCAAATCAAATCCGCATGAAAAGTCATGACAGTCTGTTTAGCCAACTCTACTCATCTTCCCAGCCAGGTAGGTATTCTATTAGATCACAAACTCAAAAAGAATTGTCAATATAATCTGCTATTAACTAAACAAAATACGTGATTACACAGTTCAATGTAGTGTATATTCCATGAGTCCACATGAAAATATCTTTGAAGCTATCTCTTCTACCAATCTGGAAAGCAATGAGCGCAAATTTGTCACAAGTTAATCTTGGAGATGAATTTGGTCCCACTTGGTCTTCTCATTTGTTTTTGGTAAATTGATTATGTGAATTTCACCATTTCAATCATATATAGTTGATTTCATTTATTTGCACCATTAATCTGAATGACATTTAATTTAAGATTAAAACGGTGATACCCCCAGACTGGGTGGGGAAGCAGGTTCATTTACGATGGAATTCAAGTAGTGAAGCAATGCTGCTGGATAGTGCAGGGAATGTGCTCCAGGTATTATATAAGTTCCAATAACGCTGTATCATATGTAAGTATTTAGGATTGAAATATTCATTGATACCCCCAGACTGGGTGGGGAAACAGGTTCATTTACGATGGAATTCAAGTAGTGAAGCAATGCTGCTGGATAGTGCAGGAAATGTGCTCCAGGTTTATATAAGTTCCAATAACGCTGTATCATATGTAAGTATTTAGGATTGAAATATTCACACATTTCAAACTTCTAGGGTTTCGTACCAAAACATCGTGAATCATTCACTATTTCAAAAAGTTGGGATTTTTCAACCACCGCTGAAGTAGTGTATTATGTGCAAATGACTGGAAATGGATTGTTTGGAGCTCTCGGTGAAGGATTTTCGATTGGTAAACGCTCACGTATATTATCATTAGCTTATAACCTGGCTTTGCAATCAATGTTTTCAACATTTTCAACAAAAATCTAGATCCGCCGAATCCCCAATTAAAGTACAAGCTGAAGATGGTTGACATTGCAGTCTTTGAGCCACTCATTTTTAAGCTTTCCACGGATTTAGAATTACTGGTTGGGATCGCGGAAGAAATGGCAGATGACACTCGGGGATTTCAAGCTTTGTATTCTGCGAACGAAATGATCAACCTTATCATTAGCAAGAGCCCAGAGTAAATAAATAAATGCATACAACGTTCCCTCTTTGAATTTTTAAAATTTTAATGCTAATAACATTATCTATAGAAAGGCGAGCAAAGTGGCTACTAAATTTTTTTCTGAGCAAAATGGTTCTAAAGCGCACACATTGGTCGCAATGGGACACTGTCACATTGACACAGCATGGCTGTGGAATTATAACGAGACAAAAAGAAAATGTGCAAGATCCTGGTCATCGCAAATTGAGTTGATGAAAGAGTATCCAGATATAGTTTTTACTTGTTCTCAGGTTAGTTTGAATTGTTTTTTATTTAAATATAATTTTACACGGTCATTGAAATACCAATTTATTTTCTAAAATTTAGATGCAGCAACTTGCATGGATGAAGGAAGATTATCCTGGGCTTTATGGCAAAATTAAAGAATATGTGTCATTGCAAAGAGTGATACCATTATTACATGACAGAGAAATACATACATTACACTTTTTGTCTTTATGGACGCACGCGACATGTACTTTTAATTTCCTCTAGCATATGGGAATCAATAGATTCCTCACTCAAAAAATTTCCTGGAATAGGGTTAATAAATTCCCTCATCATAGTTTTTGGTGGGAAGGAATTGATGGATCGAAAGTACTTACGCATTTCCCACCTGGTGATTCTTATGAAATGAATGGATGGTATTTGCAATCGTCGTTATTCAAGATTTATTACTCTTTGCATTTTGTGAATGTAGTGTTTCTTAATTACTGTCCAAGGGTCAAGGAAGTTTTAAAATCAGTAAACAATTCTGAAGACAAAGGTCGCACAAATATTGGGGCTTATTTGTATGGATTAGGAGATGGAGGTGGAGGTCCAACTGTCCCAATCATTGAACGCTTGATTCGTCTTCAAGATGTAGATGGCTTACCAAAGTATAACATAATATGTTTTTAATATTCAAAATCAGATGCATTAGTACGCAATCTCAAAAGAGCAATTTACCACGCAGGGTGAAATTTGATGGTCCTGATTATTTCTTCTCCAAGTTGGAATTGGATTCCCATAAGTTATGCAAATGGGTCGGGGAGCTTTACCTAGAAATGCACAATGGCACTTACACATCTCAGGCAAAGTTAAAGTGGTACAATAGGAAATTGGAAATGCTGTTGAAAGTTGCCGAATTAAAGGACACACTTAACGGATTAGAAAAAGCGACCGATAAATCACCACAACTTGAGTGAGTTTTCATCACTACTTCTCATGTGCTACTTTACAATTTGGAAAAGTAATTAACTCCTCAACGCTAACCCTGAGTTAACTTATTATAGGAATAACAAATGGCTTGAAGAATGCTGGAAAGGATTGTTGCTCAATCAATTTCATGATGTGATTCCTGGTTCTTGTATCGAACTCGTAGTGCAAGACGCACTAGAAATTTACCATGGAATATTTTCGCAAATCATTGAATTTCTAAGCAAAGATGCGTTCAGCCGCGATCTAAGACTCATTCAAAATGAAGACTTTGCCTCTTCTTCTGTGGAAAGTATAGTTTCATTCAATCCACTTCCATGGGCAGTTAAATCTGTGTTTTGTATTCCAGTCCATCCTGATTATCCGATTTCGCCCGAGAAGCTTAGCAGTTGCTTCCAGTATGTGTCGTTGGATGAACTTCAAAATCTTAACTGCGATTCTGGAAAGCATTTCCCAAAATGGAACTTTGGGAACCCGAGCCATTTTATGGCATGTCATTCAGAATTATTGCCGTCCGGCTATAGTCGACTGGTACCTGGCACAAATGTGAAGAATGTCGTGAAATTCTCAAAGACCAGCGATGGGTCTACCGGGATATTTTCAAATGGCATAATAAAATTAGAATTTTCTTTAAAGGGAGTGCCAAATGAAAATTTGTTTTTCATTAGTAGCAAAAACTCCCAAAAATGGCAAGTCTTCAAAGACTACAAGTCAACAAGCACTGTTCCAGGAATGTTTTATATTTACGATGATAATCCTGTGTGCTGGGATGCTTGGGACTGTGATGACTATCATTTGGAAACAAGACAAGACGTAATTGCCTACAATGAAAATGATTCCGGAAGCATTGAAGTAGTTACAGAAGGGCCACTGGTTGGAGTTTATAAATGGAAGTCAACGTGTATGCCCTCCAGGGGTAAGGATGGGCTGAACATAACACGTTACACAATCATGAAAGCCGGATCCGCACTACTGGAGTACATTACAGTAGTACATTGGGCAAAGCAAAGTCACAAATTTTTGAAAGCGGAATTCCCTATCAACGTACTTGCTAGAGAAGCCTCGTATGAAATTCAATATGGCCACATTCGAAGACCAACTCATTCTAATACATCATGGGACATGGCACAAATCGAGGTGTCCGGACATAAGTTAGTGAGTTTGGCTAATCGTGAATTCTTTCGGTTGCGTATTTGCTCATTTAAATCTAAAGTTGATATGTTCTGTTTAGATGGGTTGATCTATCCCAATCAGACCGTGGCGTGAGCCTTATTAACGACTG
>JAHZNA010000544.1:0-54028 GCA_027743935.1 Sinodicranocentrus sp. ZH6 | reverse complement strand
GAATATTTCGCTTGAATGTTGAAATTTAGAACTCTGATTTTATTTCATATGCGTAAAACTTGCATAAAGATGGAAGATATTGTACACGCTTGGTAAGAAACTGTTTAAAACTTTTGCTTGAGTCCGATGGTAATAGTCTTTACTTCCAAATACTCCTTAAGAGACTCTTCGCCACTGTTAAATTCAAATATAAATTAGCATATTAGCAATTTGCACTCTTCCTGAGAAAAAAACTAGAGACACATATGATTACGCTAATTGCGCAACTTACAGTTCACGTCCTTGTCCAGACTGCTTGTAACCACCGAATGGAGCATTAGCGAAGACAGCATCGTAGCAGTTAATCCTGGAATTAATCAATGGTCATTTACAGGTGCCAATTAAGACGGGAAAAAACGCTAATGACATTCATGCAAAAATGGAATAGTTTTAATGTATTACTTACCAGACAGATCCAGCTTGGACAGATTGGGCGAACTGGAGAGCTTTGTTGATATCATTGGTAATGATTCCTGCAGCTAAACCATAGGTGGTAGCGTTAGCCCGAACGATGACTTCTTCCAAAGTGTCAAACTTGAAGATGGATTGAACTGGTCCGAAAATTTCCTCCTTGGCAATTCTCATGTCATCCTTGACATCAGCGAATACTGTAGGTTTAACGAAATATCCTTTAGTTCCGAAGCGAGCTCCTCCGGTGACACATCGGGCACCTTGTTGCTTGCCGGTTTCGATAAGTCCCAAAATCTTTTGGAACTGGTCGTCATCGATCTGGAAAAAAGAGGATATATGTTAAGCCACACTAACATTATTAACGCTGAGACGTTGGCTTTCTTATTTTATGCTTTCAATACTTGTGGTCCTTGTTCAATTCCGTCTTGGAAGGGCTCCCCAACTTTCCTCTTTTCAGCGAGCTCCTTAGCCCTGGCGACAAACTTGTCGTAGATTTCAGCCTGAACAAAGGTCCTGCTTCCAGCACAGCAGTTTTGACCGTGATTGTTGAAGATAGCTCCATGAGCAATGTCAGCAGCTTCATTGACTAATTAATAGAAAGAAAGAAAATCGTTGGTTTGTGAATTAGTAAATGGTTTAGTAAATTAAATTGGTTTGTGAATATTCTGGCATTTTCAAAGATTTTGTTTCTACTGTCAGCATCTTTAAGAACAACCAATGGAGATTTTCCTCCCAGTTCCAAAGTAACCCTCTTCAAATTGCTGGAAGCAGCTGCTCCCATAATAATTCTTCCAACATCGGTGGATCCGGTGAAGGCAACTTTATCAACATCCAAATGATTAGTAATGGCAGCGCCTGCAGTTGGTCCGTATCCGGTAAGAATGTTAACGACACCAGCAGGGAAACCCGCTTCCTTGGCTAAAGCTCCGAGGTAAAGGGCAGTCAATGGGGTTTGCTCAGCTGGCTTAAGGACGATGGTACACCCAGTGGCAAGGGCGGGACCGAGCTTCCATATCTTTTTAAAATATTAAAACTGTCAAACCCGAATCCCGCATTGTAGCTGTATTTGGATAAGCAATATTCAATAGTGTTATCAACATACAGCCATGAGAATGGGATAGTTCCATGGAATAATGGAGCCAACCACTCCAACCGGTTCTTTGCGGGTCATGGTCATGAAGTTACCATCTGATAATTGTCATTAAAACAATTTGTAACATTTTTTTCTTATCGGATTAGTAAAAAACATCGTTTCTTTTTTCTCCATGAGTTTATAATTACCGACTGGAATGGTCTCTCCGTGGATCTTATCAGTCCACCCAGCAAAGTAACGAAGAGTATCTGCAGCCATCCCAATATCAAAAACTGAGTCACCGACCGGCTTGCCATTGTCCAAGCTCTCCAACTCGGCGAGATACTGGCGGTCACGTTCCAGCAAATCAGCGAACTTTTCATGCGTAGGGAAAATGATAAAAAGGACAAACGTTAGTTGCGCATGTGAAGGCGGAGCTTACGAGGCATTATTTTACTTGAGTTAAAAAACACTTGAGAATGACGCTCAAGTGGATTTTATAACTTGTCCAGAGACAATTAAAACTCTGCCTGGAATAATATATATTCACCTTCAAGATAAGCTTTCCCTTTGCAGAGGGATCCATAGTCCTCCATGGTGAACCGATCGCGAAAGCTTTCCTTGCAGCAGCTACAGCGACATCAACATCAGCCTAAAGTGAACATAATTATAAGTAAAAAGTTATTAAACTGTGTGTCAATTACCTACACTAAATTTGACACGAAGTTGCGTAACAAAAACCAGCCATGTAAATTTGTGGCAAGCCGGTAGTTATTTCATCAACGTCAAAAGTTCCACAGTTAAAAAGAGTGAAAATTAAACATTGGCTAAAAAGCTGTCAAATAAAGAGCTACATACGAGTACAAAGTACAAAACTAAATGCATGTATTCATCAGATATATATACATACCTTATCAGCCTCAGCCACATCTACAATCTTCTCTTCTGTAGCCGGATTCAAGGTCGGGAATGTCTTTTTGCTCTTGGCATCCACAAACTCGTTGTTAATGAAGAGCTGTAACAAGATAGACACAAAAACTCACAATAAGATTGGGCACAAGCAAATACCGGAATGACTTCCGGATAATACGGATATAAAACTGGGGTATAATATAATTATTTTAATTAAGAAATATTAATGCTTGGCGTACCTTAGTGTACTTAATTTCTGGCTTTCCCTTAGTCATTTTGATTACCGAAGTTGGTCAAACTTTTTCTAAAGAAACTTTAGTATAAAAACCACAAAATTATATAAAACTGTGAGCGTGACATTTCTTGATGCGTAAAATGTCAACATGCGGATGAAACAGGTTAGCACGTAGAGAGGACTGGAAACTTACCTAAATTTCCAATTTCAGAGAAGAGAGCAGACGAGAGAAGTAGACTGTAGCTGAATGAAGAAGCGACTAGCTGGCAAGGGAAAATGATACCGGTCTTATATAATACTCAGCAGTCAGCAGAAAGACCGACTTTTGGAACATGAGGTACAATCCAAAGTGGAACTTGATTCCATGCATTACATTTCACATAACTCACCGAAACCAACTACATGGTTGTTTGTAAAGTGGAGAAGGAGATAAAAATTAACAATTATTAGCATACCTTCTCACGCATACAATAAAAGCCCAACCTGATGACATTGACATTGTCAAGGATAGCAGAATGGTTTGTCGAATATGAGACCACACACACACCCACTTTTTCTCTCATGGTATCCGTTTTTAAATTGAATTTTACATATCATCAAAAAGAATTTGATTTTGCACTCAAGGCAGAAGCGAAACAGACTAGCTGGCAGCCAGTTTGAAGTGGTGCAATAATGGTTTTTATGCAAACTTTTCCGAAGAAAGAGCTCTATTCTTAGAAAATGATGGAAAGAAGAAAAATGTGAATAAAAGTAAACATTTATAAATTCCGACGTAAAATGGTATTCTCATTTATTTCTAATCCATAGCACTCATTAAGATTTTTGTACAGTTACTCAATTAAATATATCTTGTTTTTTATAAATATGTCAGAGTATTAAATCATCTTTCAAAGTATAATAAACAAATCACCGTTTTCAAACTATAATTCAATAAGAATAAATGTCTAGTGAATATTAATTAACATAACAAAAATGCAAAGTTAATTGTTCATAAAAAATTACAAACTTTCCGTTTCATAAATATATAAATTATAGTTAGCATTTCTTTGATAATCTACACACGAGATAAATGCATGAATTTTTATATAGAGATCCATATGTCGAACTAATTACACACATCTTTAACAATACTCAAAGTATTGAGTGATTAGAGAAATTAGAAAAATGCACAAATGATATTTCAAAAGTTTTTATCGTTCGAGATACTTTTTTTTAATCTGTCGTAGCTCCTCCTCCTCCACTAACTACACTATTTAATATACTTGAAATCGAGTTAGGCTCTTCATTCGATTGACTGTTATCTGGAGGAGGTTGATATGGTCTCCAACGTAAGCAACTGGAGTCGATTTGGCGCTGCTCCACCCCCCGTCTTCTTACCCGATCTAGATATTCTTCGAGGACATCTTGCTTTTTCAAAATTAAATGCTTTCCCTTCCAGTATTTCAGCATACCTAAGAACTGTAGAGTGGAAACTAGGTCTGCAGCCGATATACCTAATTCTTGACTCAATTCTGGTAAAAATTTAAAATAAACATTTTTTAAAACTAAAATCTTCTGACAATTTACTAACCATCATAATTATTATCAAAAAATTACCTTTAATACTGACATCCCGACTTGCACAAGCACACATTCTTCGTAACACAGCGTCTTTCCAGTAGCTCCGGTAAGAAATCAAGCCTAGATCCGATAACGGCTTTTCCGGGGAACCAATCTTCCCTTCCACACGGGTTAGTAAGTAGCCTAAGAAAATTTGTAAAGTTTTTAAATATTCATTTGGTAAATAACTGCCATTTGAAATTTCATTAATTTTGTTGACTCACTAAAATCTATAAGCAGACGTCCGAATCCTTGTCTTTGATAAGGTGGCAAGGTGAGGATACAGCTTACGTTGTAATTCAAAAAGGAATTTTTCTCTTTTGAAAAGTAGCCCACAATATGACATCCTTGACTGTCTGCAATCGTCATTACGTAAAAAAGGAAAGGATCCACGTCCAAATATAACGTTTTATGATCCAGAAAGCATTTCGCAAGGAGACATAAATATTGGCAATATGTTTTTTGCGTTTTCCCATCAACTTCCCATACGGACAGGCGGTCTTTTCTGTATAAAATAAAAATATAGAAAATATAAAAAATATATATTCATCCGTGATTTTCCTTATTTGCAAAAATTCATTTTAAAAAAATATACTTTCCCCAGATTTGCCCACCTGTAAATTTCGTCCCCAGGCGGGTGTCTCCACACACATTTTGCACAATGTCTCCTCAGTACCGTCCCACTTTGCACAGGTTTTAAGCAAAACTCACAAATGAAGATTCTCCTGAGTTGAGCCAAAGGTTCGGGGTAAGGGTTACAGCACCAACAACCCATTTCAAATTTCCCCATTGCCAACGACCACTTGTTAAACTGGACACTGGCATTTTGCTCAGATTCTATTTGCGCTGCTGCCAACGCCAATGCATCTCGCCACAAGCTCATGTCATATTCCGATGTGTTCGAGTCTAGTCTCGTATCCTTCAACTCTCTCATTTTCCCCACCCATTGTTTCACCTCTTGAGGTTGAGGATGATGTTTATTCGGATTTTTGAAAAGTTTTTGGTGATTACTTGTAGGAATCAAAGTGAGACAATTGGAAGACGCGGGGGTGTAGTGGGACCGGGCTGTCATTCGATTTGACCTCATTCTGCTTAATTGCTACACAAGGAATACTAAAGATTAATCTCTCTGATTTTTGATTCATACTAGAATACATATATGTTACAACTTAATGGCGTTACACATACCTGACACTCTTCTGCAGGACATCTTGGCGGAAGCTCATCTCCACTTCCTGGATCCGCATCTTCAGTCTGACTATCATCTTCCCCTCTTCCGAGGAAAAACCCAGAGTCAATATGGAACTTTGGACAACAGCTAATCAAACAATGCTTATCATACAATCCACTCAAATGTCCGTTAGAATCACAACCGGGAAACATGCAAACTCGATTATCCTCCACAATCACTTTTTTCATATTGCTCGTACTACTTTTTGCAGGGACGCAGCGAATAAAGACTTGATTGTCGCCGCTCCCGCAACTGTAGTCACTATCAGAAGCATCATTATACACAACTCTTGGAGAACTACAACTTTCCAATTTTTCGTGTAACTTGTCCAAACTAAACTTTGTCGTTGTAGGGATCGTCTTGTTGGATTTTTTCACTTTACTAATTTGCCTCCTCGTCACCGGTCGGCAGCTTTGTTCACATTCCAAGTCAAGCTCGTCCTCCTTTGCAGATTTGTTATCTTCACTGGCGCTAGGGATGATGAAAGTGGTGGTAGCAGGAGGTTTCGCTTTCACTCGAGGGATTTGTTGCCAGTGTTTCTGGATAATATCTGGAGCATGGCTTTCCGCACTACTCACAACAATGGAGAGCTCAGTTTTTGTAGTTTTCGCTGGCGCTCGTCGTCTCGTCGAAGAGCGAGAGCGGGCACTGGAACTGCTCGTTGTGCTTCCGGCGGAAGACCGCTCAGCGGAGGAAGAACAAGAGGAGGAACTTCTAGCCTTGATAATTTTAGACTCTGGTGGCTTCGCCTTGCGGGATTTGATCACCTTCTTTTCATCCCGTTTTGAAATTCGATTTTGAGCGTTTGTTTTCTTCGCAGGGGGCGCAGGAGGAGCACGGACCACAGGAGTTTTTTCTGTTGCGACGGAGTCAGCCTCTTCGTCGTCACTGCTGCTAGAACTAGTACTACCAGAAGTACTACCAGAAGTTGATGTGGATGTAGATGATAGTCTGGATTTGGCTTGCTTTTTGGAGTCATCATTAGATTTTGAACCAGTAGATTCGTTACTGCTTTCACTGCTGCTATCAGAGCTGCTGGAGGAGCTGCTCACGCTCGCACTTGCGCTACTACTACAACTTGTTGAGCGGCTGTAAATTTAACAAATTTACATTTTTAATATTTTGTTGTTACAAGGAAAATAAAACTGAGCAAAAGATTCAATCATTTTTCCAAAATCTTACCTCGCCCTTCTAGTAACAATCCCTCCACTGCTGCTACTAACCTCCAACTTTTTTTCGTGTTTTTTCGCCCCTCCTACAATTGCTGCAAGATGCTTCTTGGGCGCTACTTTTCCTCCAGTAACCTTAACCTTGCCACCACCAGTTTTCGCTGGAGTTAAACTACCCTTCGTAGCCAACACTTTTGACGGTGGAGCTTTACTAGATTTCACATGTAGATCACTATTGATTGCTTTCTTGGTTGGAGTGGTGTTAGCTCGAAGGTTCCCATTTTGAGTTTTCTTTTTTACCACATTTCCTCCCCCACCCTGAGCTCCCTTTGTTGGTGTGTGCATGCTCACTCCAGCCTTCGGCGCTTTAACCAGCCCCTGCCCATTCTTTTCCTTTTTACTCCCCTTTCCCCCCACAACATTCCCACTTGAGGTTGCTACAGCCACTGGACTCTCAATTTTCTTTTTCTTTTTTATCTGCTGTTGTGATGGAGCAACTTTAAGAGGCTGACTATTATTACTACTCGCAGAGGGAGCCTTTTTACCGGAATTGCTTGAAACTACTGCTGGGGAGGAGGGAGGAATTATAGGTTTTTTTTTCTTCTTAACCACCACCTTCTTTTCCTCTGGCTCTGGCTCATCTTCGTCTTCATCACTGCTACTACTACTACTGCTCCCACTACTACTACTACTACTCGACCCACTCGCTTCGGAACTGCTCAGTGTGCTCTTTTTAACTTGAAGGGACGACGACGGCTTGGTCGATGAGCTGCTAGCTTCCTCCTCCTCATCATCAGTGCTGCTTGTCACACACTTTTTATTTTGTGCTTGAGACTGCTTCTTCTTTCCCTCCAACACAGGCTTCTTTTCTGCTTTCGATTTTGTCATTTTTTTTACTTGCTCCTATTTTCCCAATTTTATTACACCTCAATTTTAATTAGCAATTTAGGAGAGACTAGAACTTTAGAAATTTGCCAAGATTCCAAAACCCTATTTGGGTATATGTGTGCTAATGAGAAAACCCCTGCACAGAGACATAAATAGTGACTTGATGAATGCATATATCAAGTTTACAACAACAACAGGATAAACTGAAGAGATAAATTAGGTATACTCCATATATAGGTACATAAAGAAATATATATATGTATCCTTATTAATGTATTGACTATGGAGCGCTCAAGGATCTGTGTAGAAAATATTTTACTACGACTACTACGCTGCGCTTTTTTCATATAGGCATCTTTCATTCTAAAGGGGTTTTTATACCCAATGAGCTTTTCATAACGAGATGCATCCGTAAGTCTGTGCCTTGTAGCTTTCTGCACACTTCACACATTCTATCCTCTCAAGTCAACCCAGACGGAATACGGGATCCTGTGGTATCAATGTCTGTTGAGGAACAAGGTATAATGAAAATGAAATGTGTACTTTTCTTCTGTAGTCATCATATCATTGATCTACATAAGTTAATATATATATATATGTATGCGTGTGTGCTTGCTTACGTATCTCAGGATTTAGGTTTATCTGAGCAACATGATATACACAGTTTCTGCATTTACATTCAGAATCAGAACAATATTATAATTTCAGCTATGCGTACTCCATGTGCTTGTTCCGTACACAAATGTCAACCTTCCTTAGGAATAATTCCGATAAACAATAATCTAAGAAATCTGATGATTAAATTATGAAGAGGAGATGAATACATGCTTTATAAAGATTTCCTGTTAAAGGCATTTATTTTTCAATGCTTGCGTACCAAAGCTTACATTATTATCGAAAAAGTTACTGAACAGGCATTCATGACGCATTCTCATTTTAACTTGCAATGATAATTATGGACACGAGTTTTTTTTATATCAAAGGTGAATAAGTCGGATGTGAAATACGAATACGGCTGCTTGCAAGAAAGTTATAGTTGGTTAGCATAATAATATTTGTTATTGGTACACCGGAGTGGTACAAATTAGAGCATTTGAAATAATCTAGTTACAAAAATGCAATATTGTGAACAGAAACAGATAAAACGACAATTAATGATGGTGCAAGAAAATTAATACAAATAACAATACGAAAGTAAATTTAGTTGTGAAGCTAGGCAAACTTTAAGTCTAATCGTCATCCGCATCTGCGCCCGGTCTTGCATCTCTCATCCTACATTGATAAGAGTAAATAAACGAAGAATTATTATCGCAAAATATTTCTACTGAATTCAGAATTGCCTAATCAACCTAATAGGCATGATGTGTGGTCACTTACCCTTGTGATACCCTTGAAGGTATTTACTCCATCATTAATAGCCCTTTCTATGTCATCCAAATAGTTATCAGTTGCTCCACGAATGACAATTGTTGACAATTTGGATTCTTTGTTGCCCATTTTGAAAACAACGATAGGCGTATCCCCAACCTCATCAACAAAAACTTCGTCAGCTCTACCCAAGTCTTCAACGGCGAATGAAGTTTCCAACTTGGGATATGCAGAGGCACCAGTGGCTTTACAGACTCGTCGCAAGTCGAATTTGCTAAGAAGCCTCACAGCCATTAAGTTATACTTGTTTAAGTAGTGCATAGCCATATCGCCGATCTTTCCACCAGCAACCACAACATTAGCTCCAGAGTCAGCAATAGCTTTGATACGCTTTTCCAAAAGAGCCTCTTCTCCTTCACTGAACTTCATAAGTTCTTCAGCGGTGTTGATAAGAACAGTTCCCTATAAAATAAGTGATGATTGATTAATACGTACTGCAAAGAACACAAGGGATCAATGTTTTAAATTAAATAAATAAATACGTACCTTCGTTTCAGTTTGAGTTACGTCAATTGGACAAGTAAACGCAACGATTTTAGCCTCCGTTTGTTTGTTAATAGTTCCTTCAATATTTCTTTTGAAGACAAGACCCTGAACAACATCAGACCTTGGAAGCGATGAGCCCTGAAAGCATTCATTAAACACTCAATTAGACCATGTAAATATAATGTCACGGAGAGATTCAATCTTTCAAACATAATAATTATTTAGTAATTCTTTTTAATTTTTAATTATTCTTACCAAAATCTTGCAAACTCGGATATTGTCAACATTAAAGGACACCTTAGTTTCAGGAATGATGGATGCTAAAAATTACAAATATCACTTGTAAGAATATAATACAAATTCTCATGACTGAAAGACTAATAAAAATGAATAAAACTAAATAATAGCTTACTGCAGGCTTTAGCGATAAGTTTAGCAAGGAGATCTTCATTTCCGAGCTGTTTGCTCATCACTGAGGTTCGAATGACATTGTAAACTTGTTTCTCATCCCGAATATCAGTAATTTCAGAAACGATCAGAGAAGGCAGCCATTCCTTAACTTTTCCAAGGGCTATTTTATATCCTTTAATAACTTGTGGGGGAGTAAGACCCTACAATAATATCACAACAAACGATTTGGATTAAAATATTTGCCTGCATTCCTAATGGCATTATAATCAGATAAACGAGAAAACCACAATTGACAATATTTACCATTTTCAAGAGATCTTCAGCCGCTTCCAAAAGAAAAGCACTGAAAAGAATCACGAAATTGGTACCATCTCCAACTTCAGACTCTTGCATTTGTGCTGCCAAAACCATAATTTTCGCTGCTGGGTGCTCCACCTATAAAATACATGCACAATTCAATTACATCTACGTCCCAAACTACATTCATCAGTACTCTCAATTTCAAACAATGTCATTGCCATTGTCAATACGCAAAAATCACTTACATCCAACTCATTCATAATGGTAGCAGCGTCATTCGTGACAAACAGTTTTTCAATATGATTAACAACCATTTTGTTCATCCCACATGGTCCATAAGCTGTTTTCAAAGAATCAGCAAATTCCTTGCAAGCACGAATATTTCGATACACAGCTTCATCGAGTCCGGAAAAGTGCTATTCATCCAAGAAAAATAATGTAATAATTAAACATAAACTCATAATCAGCAACAAAACGTAAAACAAGTATAATAGCAGCTGACAACTCCAATCATGTCAAATTAGTGTATTTCTCCAAAATGTCAATAACCAAGTATTAAAAAAGATAACAATCTCAAAATTTAGTTAATCATAAAATTTAATTTCTCACCCTCGCACCATCCTTTAACATCGATGCGAAGCCGGGTGCTTTTGGAACGTGCATAGCCATCTTGAACTTTTACTACTTTATCAAGTCACTAATTAAATTAACTAAAAAGAAAACAATTTTTGTTGGAAAACTGGAAACACCGGATAAAAAGTTTAGGTACAATCAACAACACTCCTTTGCACACAAAAGAAAGAGCACGCTGACATTCAATGATTCATTCAAATAAATTCTCCTCCTACACACAATCATGAGCAAAGAAGGTAAAGCTCTTCTCTGTTCTGGAAGGTTTGCGCTGGCATATAGACTACCGCGTACTCAGATCTTAGTCATCAGGTGAAGACAATTGCGCCAAATTCAAAATTATACTTCTTTATATGCCCCTCATGTGCAAACGCAAAGCACAAGACGCAAATGAGTGTGTACAAATTTATTGACATGTGCTCATTTTTGTTTTGAGAGAATTTGCAGACAAGTTTATTTATTCATGAATTTAAACACTTGTTGTTTGTTGTGAATAAATTTGACCGGAAGTGACACTGTTCGAGAGTGTTAATGTTTTTAGTGGATAATAATGCCGGACAATATGGAAAGTGAAGGATTTGAAAAAATATCTGCAGGTGATAAAAAAGAGTGGAGAGGATGATGGTCAAGGGCGAAGAAAGAGGGGAAACAGGCGCTCATTCCTGCAGAAACAGAAAAGGTTCGGAAAGCAAGGAAGGTTAGGAAGAGGTCATGAAGTAGATGGGGAAACTTATGGGTATTTTGTACGGATTTTGGAGCTGCTCACCAGGAATGAATTTGAGAATGATGAGGAGAGAGGTAACTAAATTGGGAAATGAGAAATTTGGTCTTCAAATTTGATAATTTAATTGAGCGTTCTTGGCATTGTTTACAGAAATTTTTGTGGAAAACTCCCTCACCCTTACGGAAGGTACAGAAGTTCAGCTGTCTAGTAATCAGTTGGTATCCCGAGTGGTGGAGAGTATTTTACCGTTAGCTTCTGAAGACAGTGTTTTCAAATTTTGTCAAGGTTTTACCCCCGGTCTTCGTATCATCGTGTCTGATCCGTATGCAAGCCATGTTCTGGAAAAATTGCTGGAGGTTACTTCTTCA
The DNA here is from genome assembly GCA_027743935.1 of Sinodicranocentrus sp. ZH6. Classification (NCBI taxonomy): domain Eukaryota; kingdom Metazoa; phylum Arthropoda; class Collembola; order Entomobryomorpha; family Entomobryidae; genus Sinodicranocentrus; species Sinodicranocentrus sp. ZH6. Next base: position 42,125 of record JAHZNA010000544.1, on the reverse strand, counting down.
GACAAATGGCTTAGCAGTGATAAACTCACAACGTGGTTTGACAACACTGCTAAATATATTCTCAACAATTTCGAGGACTTCACATTTGATAAATACGGGAGCTTTGTTATGAAAAAGGTAATGGAGTGCTTATCAGGTTACATCGAGCCTCCTGAAGCTCACAAGACATCCGTGTTTGGAAAGAAGCACAGCTCTGTTGCAGTGACTGATGGACAAAGAACAAAGAATTTCAAACGGGAAAACACTTTGAAAGATTTTGCCAAAAGATTTGCTGCTTGGCCACAATTCAACGATTTAATACAAAGGGATATCACTTCACGCCTAATGCAAAATGTCATTCAGTCAGTGTCACGTACAGAAGGCAGGGCAGATGTTGGAGAACTAATTAAACGTGTTCTCCAAGCCATCCCACCAAGATCAGAAGATGAGCACGCGAATCGTATTCTGGAGGTGTGTTTGACAGCTTCTGACGAGAATACTTATGGTCTTATATTTGATAAGTATTTCAAAAATCACCTAAAAGATTTTTCTTCAGATGTCTACACGCTACCCAAAGTAATATCAACTGCTCCAACGGAAGAACATGTAAGTGGCAGATGTTTTATAGATGGCGCATATATTTAAGCAAATATGAAGCTAACTTGAAATGTAATTTTGTGTAATTTCAGTTTAGTCTTATTTTCAATGAACTTTCAACCATTTTCGAAACTTTACTGATGGAAGAAAAAATCGGAATTATTCACGCCTTAACTGAACAATGTGTGAAGCTGCGATGTATGCAAAAGGAATTTTGGACTTTGTTGAAGGACACTTTCGCAGCAGCCAGTGAAAAGAAAATGATTAAAACGCCACCATGTTTATACGAATCCAACCTAATTATGGCACTACTAAATATGGGAACTCCCAGGAAGGAAATGGACGAGACTGAGCCAACCGGACAGAATCCATTTACAAGATCATATACTTATCATGGAGCTCAAACAGTTCAAGCTTTACTGGATTTTGATAAGCCGTCTGGTGTAAGAATTTTTAGCTCATGTTTAACTATGTAGCGCGAATCCAGAGTGCGTGAAGTCTAAAGAAACCTAATTATTATTAATTATTTTACACAGGTTCTCAAGTGCCTTAGCGAGCTGGAAACAGATCAACTGAAGAAAATAGCATTAGACGTGAGGGGAAGTTTCGTCCTGACCAAGTTTTTTAAATCAACTACAATTCCAATAAAACAGAAACAAAAGCTTTTCGGCCAGCTAACGGTTCGTAAACATTTCTAAACTGAATGTATTACATCAATGACTTGATTGTTTTCCCAGTAATAATCTTGTATTTGTATTGTATTTATACAGGACCTTTTTCTGGAATTAGCAACGACCAAGTTTGGTTCACGCATAATGGACGATATATGGAAATGGGCCGACATTCCTCAGAAAGCTATAACTGCAGAAATACTTGGCCAGAAAATACCTCAGTTATCAGCCAACAGGTATGGAAAATTCCTCGTGGAAAATTGTGGCCTGCATGCTTTTAAAAAGAACCGCAAGGAATGGACAGAGTACATGTCTTCTCAAGGCAAAAAAGCCAAGGAGCTGTTAAGCATCGCAGCAGAACTTGGTTTAAGTACACCAGCAGGTGCTTCAAAAACCGAGAAAAGAAAGGTCGACGAGGAAGTTGAGTATAAGTCATCGTTCTTTGATACAGAAACAAAACAAGAAGCAGATTCTGATGAAGATGCTTCGCCAAAAAAGAAGAGAAAAAGTAAAACCAAAGAACCTTTAAAATCAGATGATGAGGTGAATGTAGATGACTCTGAAGATGTTTCTCCGAAAAAGAAGAAAAGTAAAAAATCGAAAAAAGAACAAGCAGAAGAAAATGTGCAAGAAGAAGAACAAGTTGAACAAACACGATCCAAGAAAAAGAATAAACGGAAAGAGCATGATACGCGTGCTGAAAACGAAGACATGGAAATTGAGTCTACAGAAGTTCCTTCAGAGAAGAAGAAGAAGAAGAAGCGTGACAAAAGTAGCACAATAGAAGCCAACGATGATTCTGAAGAGACTCCACCAAAGAGGAAAAAAAGCAAGAAAAAAGTTAAAGACGATGATTAGTTTAGAAAACTTAAATAATTTCAATGTTTATTTGATCATGACGAATTTTCGAATATGTTAGTAAATACTTTTCGGGGATATTAAATTTATTTTTAATAATAATTAGTGAATCCATTGTCCACATTTGTTATTCGTAGCAAACCTGTTCAACATGAAAAGATAAAATTAGGCGAGATTATTCAATTAAAAACTACTTTGCATATTTTAGAAAAGTAGCTTACATGAGACATTGCTTCTTGCATACACAATCCATACTTTTTATAGGAGACGCATTTGTCATCCATTTTATCAAGTTTATCACCTAAAAACAAATTATTCACAGAAATTAGAGCAATTTAACTAAAATCATCTATTTATTTCAAGTACGCCCAAAACCTTACCAAAGTTTGTCTTGCAATCCCAAAACTTTTGCCAAAGCTTAGTCTCATATTTTGGGGTAACTCGATCCTTATACGTTGCCTTCAACAGTTCTTCAGTAACCATTTCATTATCATCCAACTGAAAATATAGAACAGTTGAAGGTGGCACAATTCATAAAAATCAGATTTGTAGTTGTAAAAAAATTCTTATCGTGCAGGGCTTACCATCATATCCTTTTTAAGAATGCATTTCACGGTACACTGTAAAAATAAATTATAAATATAGCAAAGGGTTCGAAATGAATGGACTTTATAATGATATCAACCTACTCCCAATTTTTCAAACTGTTCCTCAATGGAAGAAGTATTTTGCTTGACATCTGCATGACAGTCTATGTAAACCTTGTGGATTCTTTTGAAATACTGTTTCGCCATCGTTTTGCATGCTTCCTGATCCGCATTGGCATCTTCACTTTTCACCTAAATTCAAGCAAAAATATTTAAATTTTACCCCAACCCTGCTTCATATATTAACAAATACAATTTCTCACCAAAGATGCTCCTATCAAAACCAACAAAGCGGTTAACTTGAGGGCACTGTCCATTTTATGTTTTTGGTCAAAATTTTCCCGATATTCACAATTACTACAAAAAGCTTGCAACTTTCAAACCCAACACTCACCAAATGTTCCTGAGCGATGGACTTTAACTAAAAGAGAAATGGTTGAAGTACGCTTAAATAGTGCTAAGTAGCCTAATTAAAACAAAAATTGCATACTTCCTTCCGCTAAAATTTTGTACATGTAATCATTTTAATTACACCTATGCCCATATACAAAACAGGGAATCCCGTGTGTGTCCTGTGTTGCTGGACAAAGTCAGAAATCGCACATTTATTGATACTTTCTAGAGTCACTATAGGGGTTACATTTATGAATAGCGTGGACACAAGTAAATGAATGCGAATAATTACATTGCGAGAAACAACTCTACAACTACGCTTCATCCAAAATGCCTGAATTATCAAAGATATAGTATTTGTAACAGTGTTCAAAAAATTAAAAGTTTACTCTATAGGAAAATTGTAAATCCTCAATTGCCAAAAATATCAGCAACAATAGGAAAAAGTTTTAATTACACTTAATTACCGATTTAAAAAAAATCAATTTCTATAAAAATTCGCAACAATGTACTTTAGACAGGTCTGTTACCAAAATAATATCCAGTTATGCTTTGTTGCAGACCTCCTGGTGTGAAATGAGGTTCATTTTTGAGAAAAAATTACAACAAAGGCTTACGAGTGGATGCTGAATGTACTATGCAATTATACACAACTAAAGTTCATAGAGCATATTTTAATTAAAATTTAATGGTTTATTTTGCTTGGCCGAACCTGAATGACTTTCCCGAATATCATTTTACGTTTGAGAAATAATCAACTTCATTTATTGAATTTGTGCATTTCTCTATCAGATATAACATTTATTAACAATAATTTCATCAAGAGCAGATTGTTCGTGTATCCGGATCACTGTTGAATCCTTGCCTGGGACGAATTCTTTTGTGATGATAAGAAGTAAAAACTCTCACTAGCTCGTCATCATCTTCACACGGATTTGCAACCACTTCCTTTGGAAAAACACACTGGCTCAAAGTTTCATCAAACATTGATCCGATCGGGCAGTCGTACACGTACTCAAGCCACGTTTTATTATCATGGGGACTCAGAATACAACGGATGTACTGGAAATAACGCCACAAAATTACAAACAAGACTCTGCTCAGTTAATTGCATAAATTCTTAGTTATGATTAAGTTTCATGCAACATACCTTGCTTTCATCATTTGGATGCTTTATCAACCCTGCCTGAGTGCATGCAAGTGCATCTACAAAGTAAATTTTCCCCCAAATGAAAATTAGAATCGATAGCAGCACCTGCCAAAAAACGCTTTTATTAACTCAACAACTACAATATTTTGATACGTTCCAAATGCAGAAATAATGTAGTAAATAGTAAATACCTTAGACATTTTTAGCAATTTCAATCTCTCGAGAAAGGTTCACAGTACCGAGTGCTTCTAACAAATTTTTAAGTAAAACTAGAGTAGATTGCTTGAGTGCATTTATTTAAGTTTCAGGACTGAACTCAAAGAACAGCTTAGTCCTCGGCTTATATTTGAAAAATCCTTAAAATCATCAAACCGGAAATACGTCATAAATATCCTAAAATGTTTCAAATGCCGATATGTTTGTGAGATGTTAAGCTTTTAATATCTTTATTATGCTATAAACCAAAACCAACGACCTCCTAAAATCCTAAAATGGTCTTATTCATTTGAGTAGCTTAGACGTCAGCAATTTTCGCATCTTGACGAAAAATAAAACAATTTTATGTAGATATTATAAACTTGTGGGATTAACTTAATTTACTTTTAATGAGTTACTAATATCCTTAATTTCTAGTCCGGAAATGTTAAAATTTAAACCTTAAAAAATTTCCCCGTGCTGAATTGCAAAATGCACTTAAATTAAATGACTCTACCTACATTTGACTTCTCGCCTGTAACCAACCTCCCACATAGAAAATCCATTTCATCCAGTCCATTTCATCTGCATTAGAAAATCAAAAGCAATCATTTTCCTGAATGCAATTTTCCCGAATCACTCTAAAACCTTGAGTTACTCAACCTGCGTCAAACAGCAATCAGCACGAATTCTCATTCACATCTCGAGAAATGCAATCTTTTGTAAATAAAAGTAATGCATCCGAAACGATCCTTTCCGTGGAACTGAATCTGCACAATAAACATAACTTTAAACGAGCTCATTCCATTTACCAAGAAAAAGTCTACTTAATTCTCCATCAGTCCAAACTACCTTTTTACTTGAGAGCTCAAAACTCTTCCATTCCTATGGCCTTGTATGGTCATTCTTGGAAATTCTCAAGTGGCCACTGGCATCATCCTCGCATCATCATCATCACCTCCCTCCAGTACAACTTTCCTTTCTAGACGAAAAGAATCCATCTCATAAGCATTCCAACATTCATTCCTCTTCAAAGAGAATAAAGACGAGTGATGAAATCCCATTTTTCACCGACTCAATCACTCCTCAACTTTAGCTCAATTACAATATTCCTCCTGGATAAAGTACCACATCCTTTTGGCTTTTATCATCTTCATCTTATATCAGTTTTTCTTTTTGTTCCATCTTCCCCCAAAATCCTCCAGGCTAGAGGAGTTAATACATTCTAATCCATTCCCACAAAGCAAACCAACAGAGTTTACCTATGTTACGGAACCAAGACCTTTCCAGACCACACACGACGTTACTTTTCTTTATACCTATTGGAATTCCATCTGAATACCGTATTCTCTTATATCGTGGTAAGGAAAGTAGGTCGGAAATCCGTTCCTTGCCAATGCACATTTTATTTATCCACCAATCCTCCCCAATCTCCATCCATCCTTTTCATTATTTATTGACGGGAAAGAGATCACGTAATGAGATGTTGTATACGAGTTTTTTGGCAGTAAAACAAGCAAATGACTTTTTTACTCTTGCAAAATGCAACTTGAAAGCAATGATAAAAAATGTAGTTTTCTACATTTCCCTCCTTTGGTACCGCTTTGGATTTATGTGAAGCAATCCAAGAATTCAACTGGATCTCCGGAAGGACCACTACAAAACTCATTTCAAAATGCAACAAACCCACTTTCCATAATAATATCCTTTTCGTATCCTTTTCCTGGATGTACTACATATGTGGCTTCCCTTGCAAAACTCCACTTTCCCTTTTCTCACTCTCACTCCTTTGGGAAAAAGCCAACTGGAGAAAGAAACCGTACACATTTTTTTACGGATTGCACAACAACAAGAAAAAAAGAAACGTGCAAATGTTGTAGCCTTCCATTTGCTAATATTTCTCCCTTCTTTACTTTTCACAGCTTTTAGCAAACTCTGTTTTTTATAAAAAAAACTTTTCCCAAGAAAACAAACTTACACACAATATAACCATTTCACTAGATAAGCCCAACTCTGGAGAAAAGATTACAAATAGAGAAAAGTCCATTGCAAATATATAATACATTATTGGCGCTCCACACACAACAGTTCCAACTTTCCATTGCCAATTTCTCCTATCGAGTGGGAAACAAGATCAAAGTGGTTTTTCACGTAATCTCATCAAATAGTTATGAGTGATGGGAGGGGAAATGATAGACAAAAAATGGTGATGGGAGAAGAAGATGAGTGCAAAAAAAATCTATTAGGGTATTGCCCTTGCAATCTTTCGAGTTTAATCCCCTCCACTTACACAACTCTCCACAGTGTTTCTTCCAACCTTTCCAAATGGATTTGTTTATCGGAGCGTATGTAACTGAAAAAACGTGAAAGGGTTTTATTTAACGATTTGGGATATATGCACACACCAACATATCAACTTTTTGTATTTCCATCAATCTGAAATATATATATCGAAGGTCATATTGCGGCTGGGAAAGGGTTAAGCTGGAAAAATTCACCATTCAAATGGAAACCACTTTTTCTCTGTCAACTGCAAAATGGAAAAGATGCACTTAGGTAATTTGCATGTCTACTAGAGTTTGGAGTGACGGTGGAGGGACCCGTAAGGAAGTTTTGTGCATCCAGTATCTTTTAGGCTTTTCCACCACAATGATTTCCACCTGGAATATGGGTCCTACCTCATATTTCATTTAGATTACATGTATAGAATCCATTGAGAGTCAAAATGCTGGAGAATCTCTTGAGATAAAGATTGTCATAAAGTTGGAAGCTCTCAATTCAACAAATCCTAGAAAATAACTTTTTCTTTCAAAAAGTCAAATCTCATAAAGTCCCACTGGAACAAGATGATGATTCCTAAAGGACTTTCCTTTCCCTTGGATGAAACTCGACCACCCACGAGGATGTGGATGATTTAAACCAGACATTCTACAACGGCTGTGAACACATATCCTCCTCTTTATTATTCATAGCATTCTCGACAATCTTCAAATAAATGGTGAATAATCAAGGTCTCTCATCAAAGTAAACATATCATATCAGCATATCACCTTGTCCACTTGACATTCCAGCCATGCACCCTCGACAAGTTGTTCTTTTCACAGCTTTAAAAATTGACGTCTATAATATTCCCCACAGCCTATGATCATTATACACGTGTCTAGTGATAATGGTCGCATTAGCTTCACAGTTTCGACATTGTGCATGACCTTGTCTTGAAAAATGGACCAATTTGTGGTGTCCTCTCTAGCAAAAACTCTATTTATATATGCGCCACTTAACCCCTTCCAAGTGAAGCCATATATCAAAGAAAATACAAGAAAAGGGAAATATCACTCACACGCTTGCATCTTTTGAGACTATCCTTTCAAGACTTTCCTACGGGATATGTTACCATCAACAAGAATAATTCCACAGCTTTCACTTACATTCCTGGAAAAAGTTTAAGATTAGCTATGCAAATCGAATTGAAAGGAGGTCATTCCTGAAACCGACATTGGATATGTCTCCCAGTCAAAACTTAATTCGACCAGATAATATTCCAGAGTTTGCTGGAATTTCCAATAACAAAAACAAGTTTAAGACGGAAATCCAAATGGTTATTCTGGGAAGGATTGAGTCTTAAATTTTTTCCCCTTAGACAGACGCTGGGACTCCACAATTCGGTTTCGGTTTCATCTTCTTGCCCATTTTCAAATGGAAACTAGACATAAATCCCCAGCTTGAAGCTTTAGAGTTCCAGTCCGTTGCAGCCTAAGGAGAGAGAAAACCATTAAGCTTTCACATACATTGATACATTATCATACGGCCACTTTTCTCCTCGTGGAACTAACAAAGTTCACCTTGTAACCCGATTTCATGCTTTAACGCTTTACGCCCCTCTTCCAAAATTCGCTAGAGTTTCCCTTCTGAGAAGAGATTCTGCGTAAATTTTATGAACATGATGGAACCTACATAACAAGCTATATGCTGTCTGGATAAGGGATATTGATACCTTTCAATTTTCCAGAGCTTCTCCAGATAAAAGCTTAGAAAAAGATAAATGTTAGATAGCCGGGACAAGACAAATATGAAACTGTTTGCTATTTTACCAGCCACTCTTTGACGAGGCATGAAATCATTCCAAAAACTTATTAACTCGCTTCTCTGCACAAGAGAATTTTCCCTAAATAGCCATACATATGAGCACTTTCCCTGGAACAATTTCTGCTGTAATAATATCCCGTGGTAATGATGATGGAAAGTTCGTCATATTTTCCATTTTCTCTAGAGGGATAACATAGTTTCCGGTTTGTCCTTGAGTCTTTATCTCTTCCTTTACATAGGATTCTCTTTTGACTGATGGCTTGATGGGTGTTCCAATTTCAGAGACATTTGTTACATATAACAAAACAACCTTGAAAATTTCCCTTTAAAGGATACTAAAAGTTTCACAGTTTTCTCCACTTTTACCGGAATTGGGTCGTTCCTTCTGTTTATTACAATTCGCTTGCAACTCTCCAAAGTGGATTATCGGATTATCAAATAATTTTAAATTGAGAAAAAAGGAAACCTCTAGAAAAGTTTTTTATGGCAGGAATCCGCCATAAAAGGAGGGCTCAAGGCGGCGAGAAAATTCTTTCCCAGTTTTGGCGACACATTTTGCACAAATTTCACACAAAAAATAAAAGTTAACATTTGGATCGAATCGAGAAATGGAGGGTGAGGCAATTCCAGATTTTTTTCTCCCTTTTATGGGCATTTATGAATAGGATAAAATGGATAATAGGGATTTCAATGCAAAGAAGAGTTTCCAATTCTCTGTGATGTTTTATCGCTCAAGGTCGACATGACATAGATATTTCGTGCAAATATTACTCTAGAATGAGAACTGAATACAGAGAGTTTATTTTTACACAGAAATTCGTTCCACCTCCGCACAATATTTATGTGTTGAGGAGCCCCCTAACTTGTAATCTCCGTTGTGTGCCTTTCCTCACATCGTTATTTGCACATTTATTTCGTCTACATCGCATCTCTCATCCTAAACTTTCATCAACTCTCCATCCCAGAGAATTATCCCATCTCTGGAGAAATACAAATACAGACACGTATTTCATTCTGAATAAACAACAAAAAAACTGTGGAGAAAAAGGAAATTAGAGTTCACTTCTGTTGGAAAAAAATAGCCAAAGCAAGGTTGCTTCATGGGAAATGGTGGAATCAACTTTACATTCAAAATTTATATCTCTCTTTTCTTCACTGGATTCCTGGAGAAAATTCCATTTTCATTTTCTTCCCTTTCATGCTAATGTAAAAGGATCCTGGGGCATTATATCGAGTCCAAAATTCCAGTTTTTTTTATCTTCTCATGAAAGGAAATATAAACCGGTGGTTGGGAAGTTGAGGAGAGAGCATTCCAAAATGTTGCGCAACTTCTACTCAAACTTGTGAGAAACTCGGTCCACCCAGCTTAATTCCTTTATACATTTTTACAAAGAGTCAAGAGAAGCCAAGTTCCAAGAGCCAAGGTCAAAGAGAAAATCCAGTTTCCTTTCAGGATGCACACGTACAAAACTTTTCTCATGACATTACGACAGCTAAATAATATACGGACTTCTTTATACACCATATGGTACCCTAGCTATGGTACTATGTAGGCACAATACTTTCTTTCTGCAATGGAAACGCGGATGCATGAAAACAGGCGAAATTCAATTTTTCCACTAACACTGTCAAAAAACGGGAAAATCCTTGGAAGGACAGAGGAGCAGGAAACTTTGCAATTTTATTAGACACATTTTTTCACACGGTGACTACCTTCACGTCCTGTTCAAATATAAAGGGCATCGTTCGCAAAGAACGTTGCTTTCACCGTAATCATTTACATCTCAGCAGTTACAAATTATTTAATATATCAACTAATGTAAACTTGTTCAATCTTTCTTTTCACCGCTTTTTAACTCATCCTAGTTTTCTTTTATTGCCTTCTAACTCTAACATTTTTATGAACAAGTCCCGAATATTCTGAAAGGAATCAAAGGGATCACTAATTGTTATTATGTTTCCATCTATTCGAGGCATTTCAAGGTCACTCCTTGAAGAAGTGTCATTTCAGAACATCAACCAGCCCACACATGTTTCCCCACTAAAATTCCAATCTAGTAAAGGAAGCACGATTTCAGAGGATAAAAGTCAGACAAGATTATATCCGCGCGCTTGCCATCCAATAAATAATGATGTCAGTGAAGCTGAAAAGGAGAGTGACACTCGGAGGATATGATTATGATCAATAACGTACCCCACTACCGATGTTATATGTTATCGCACTCAAGCATGGAGAAAGGTTTTGGTGGAGAAAGGAGAAAGTCCTGGAAAAAACACATTTTTTCCTTCCTATTTTTCCCAACCAAGGTTCCTCCATCCTTTTGTCATGTCAAACGAATTTTTCGTCTGAAAAAAAAGAGTATGACTTTGAAAGGAGAAATACATATTGTCTATTTGTTTGAGTGAAGCCAAGGAGAAAATTTGAGAGCAAGAGTGATATTGCGTGAATATAAATGTTCCATGATATCATCCTAAACAGAAAAGTATGAGAGCTGAGCAAAGGAGCATGCGATACATGACACTACAAGGACATTTAAGGACATCAAGTCATCGACTGATGGAAACTAGAGAGCTCTCATTGTTGGCGTTGTTCACCACCCTCACGAAAAGCAATCTTTGCTCTCCTCCTCAAAACCCGTTTTTGGCAAACAAACAAACAAAACTCGTCTTCAGGATATTACACCACAAGACAAAAGTTTTTCTGCGGGAAGGCATAAGGATCTGTAGTAAAGACTGGAGAAAATTACATGGAAAATGAGAACCCAAGGCTGGAACGCGAGTTTTCTTTTTCCTGGATAACATTTATTTTCATTCTCCTTCTCCCATAATAATTATACAAGGTTTCTTCTCAAAATCCACATGATGCAAGAAATCTTCTCAGGATTTCGTCTCAAAGAAAATTAACTTTTTCCAACGAGTCGCTTGGTCGCTTCCCATATTATAAATTCATTTTGTCTCATTAAAGCCATTGTCTAGTGATCTAGTGAGGTGTGCAAACATTATAAAAACTTTCGCTCTGTAGATAATAAACAAAAAAAGGTAATTTATTTCATCTTCTTGTCAGCCAAAAAAACTAAAGAAAATCAAGGACGATTTCTTTTGTTCTCTTAATATTATTCCTTTTTATTGTCGTCTAAAACATTATAAAAACAATAGGGATGAAGTCACCATCTTATATTATAAAAGAGTTACGTGCATGACTGCCTAATTTCATTAGCTCGTTTCCCTTTTTCCAGGAATTACCTGAGGAGACAGACACACAAGTTTCTCAAGGGACTATATAACTTTTTAGATTAGTTTTTCGAGGAAAAGTTATACCCACGTCTTGTACCTTTGTTTTCCTCTTCACCTCACGAAAGAATTAAGAGATCTTGTTGTGAAGATGATTATGCAAAGCAAGCTATTGTATTTCCTTCTCTCTTTCCAAATCCTTCCTACATGTCACCATTTCACCTTTTTAGGCAAATATTTTTTCGTCATTATTGCACATCCAAAGTAAAAGCTTTTAGGATATTCTTTTTTCAATTCAAAGCCCATTAAACTTGTCGTTAGACTAGGTATCAGATAGTCACGGTTCCACAGCATGAAGGAAATCGATACGACATTTTTCTCTATAAAATCCCATTTATCCTCTTCCCCCTCCAGAGCCCATTTGACTTTTGCCATGTGAAGATACATACGTCCTTTTTGAGGACTTTTTTTGCAAGTAGCAACAAAACCAATAAAACTACCGTCACTGGAGAACCATGTCGTGAGTAGGTGCATATACCTGGACGTGTATTGCATAATGTAATTTGATTATTCTACGAACGGTCCTCTTGGAGAAACGTTTGCGTCAAAAGGAAACATTTTGTTGTTGAAGGGTGTATCCAGCGGAACGGGAAGAAAACTTTGTGCTTTGATTTCATGTATACCCTCTCACATATTTTCACAAGCTGGGAGCTTAGTATCCTGAACAGGGCTATTACATACGGAAAATTAATCCATAATTGAAGTTTTTTCTCGGTTGGAAAAAAAGAACAATGGGAAAATGCCAAGTCCAAGGTCATTACTTTTTGGCTAAGCCAGTTATGTATAAAATGCACTGGAAATTCTGACATGTGCAGGAATCATTTGAATTGTCCCCTTTCATATTCAATCCACTTGCATTTTAATTCCGTCAGCATAGCTGGGTATACCGTTGTGGTGGGATGACGTGACTTGAAATGATCCATTTCTTCCAAGTGGTTTCCCTTTAGCAGGACAGCTTTAACATATGTGCCTGCACAACGGGAACGTGCTGAGGAATGCATTTAATGGATATTGAGGGAGAAAGCTAATAAAAGCAAGGATAATATGCATGATGACCGTGACTATCACTAGGAACTTCCGGGGCACCACATGCTTATGACTCCTCTGGAAAAATATATTCGATGGTGCAGTAGAAAAGAATCGATGCAAAAAAATTATTCTAAGGTGGATCCGACAAAACTGCATTAATTCAAAGACCACCCAAGGATCAAGGATCTTCCTGGATTGAATAGGATTTTTATGAAAAAATGTAGCAAAGAGATAAGTTTCAGCTCAGCTGCCCATCTTTAGGTCACGTTCTAGATTAATAAATATTTACAAACTGCCATCATTTGAATATCTATTTGAGCGCATATTACCGTGACTTTAATCCTTGTGCTGAGAAAGTGAGTCAAGAGCATAGGAAATGCTTTTGGCAACAGATTTTTCTCTCTCTCTCGCAAAATCCACATCCTCCTGTCAAACTTTTTTGTCTGAAAATCATTTCTATATTTCATACAGACCAAAATGACTCTCACAATCTTATCATTATTTTCAAGTGGTTCTGTTTCATTAACGAATTTCCATAAAACATCCTCTTAAAATTTGGAAAGAAATCAGTTTTAAAAAATCCTTCTCTCTCAAAAAAGTTTGCAAACTAGATCCGGAAAGTTGACAAGATATTATTCTGAACAAAAAAAAAGTTTCCTTCTCATTTGACTAAAAAGGGGCGGAAGGAACACGCTTTTATAATATCAGTATCCTGGATCATGATGTGACTACGAACTTACAAAGACAAAATAGCCGTATTTTCCCTACGAAATACTTTGCATGGGAAACTTTAGGAATACATTTTTAAGAATTCATTTGCTCAAATAGCCTATCACTCTCGGGATAGGGAAGTCTATATATGAAGGAGAGTGTTTTTGGTTAAAAGCACGTAGCAAAACCGGGCTCCCCAAGTTTTCCTCACATTCGCAAAGAGAGAAACGCAAAGTTGTATAGAGAAAGCTTAATATTTTTTTCTCCGCAACTGCATCATCATCATCTGCTCTTGTTACTGCAGCAAGCCTGTGTGAGTGAGTAATACGGAGAGAGAAAAGGAGTCCCGCATGCGTCCCGCAATATCCTCTACAGGAATAACACAGATAAACGAAGCATGTGTCTGTATGGCAAACGGATATATTGCATATCACTTTTTACTCCATTCCACTCCTCTACTTTTTCCCGAGCAGAAAGAGAGAAGGGGAAATTTTTCGCTTTTATGTGTATGTATGTGCGGTTGTGGTAGCCAGACCGAGCCTGGTATCAGCAGGCCGAGGAAGGAATTTCGAAATGAATATATTTGCATGGGGTTTGGAGACACATTTTTTTAAACGTTCGAAAGATCTGTGAACACTATTCAAATGCACAACTAGTCTCTGTTATTTTCCGTGTTGTGTGTTTTGCTCCATTTGACCGATGCACATTGAGTGATTGTGAGAGAAACTTTTAAATTGCAAAAATAAAATATATCAACAACAGAGGAAAATTGTAAAGACACAAAAATATACTGCATCGTCATCACTATTGTTTTCTATTGCGAATCTCTGCATTGTATCCAAAGTTGAATCTCTTTTTGTTAACATGTGAGCGAACTGTACAACGTGGGTGAGCTATGCCTTGTGTATACAAAGTTAAGGCTGTTGTGCTCATCAATATAACTATTGAGTTTGTGATTGTGCTCTCACTCAACTAAGAACAATATAAGGACTATTCTGTTTAGTCTTTAAAATTATGGGAATGGGTTCTATGATCTGAAAGAAATTTTCTAGCACGGGTCCCACATTTAATTGAGATGGATTGATAGAAAAACTTTAGTTAGGCTTGAGAGCGGAATCCTTTTGAAAAAAAGGGAGCATCTTGGATCAACGTCGTTTCGAATAAATGCCCGCATCAGATCACACATGCTTGTTTGCGACTCCATGCAAAAGGTTGAGGAAAAGAGAAGATTATTTTTTCTTGGCAAAAACAACCATCCATTATCTATCCCATCACTTGCAAAAAAAAGTTACAAAAGTGATGCTCTACCAAGTTCACCTTTCTTCTCGTGATTTTCCTTCTCCCATTCGAACTTGAGATGACGACGCCTGGCTAATCCATTCAGAGTCGGAGGCTGGATGCGGGGAGACCAGAACGGGAGACGAAGAAGCCAAAGTCACTTGCGTTGTGCCAGTGCCACCATTCTTACCCAGCGGTATAGCACGTATTCGGTGATGTAATCAGCTTTTTTCCTTTATTACAAAAATACATACAAATACTTCATCTTCTCTCTCAGTCCATTACATTCAAAGTAAATATTATCTCGGGATAAGGAGAAATTTGTGGCGCTGCTCTTGGCAGATTTCATTTTTCAGTCGGATGATCATCATTATCATGGCGGATGGGTGATGTCAACGAGATAAAAACAATTTTTTCCTTCAATGACGATTCTTTCTAACGCTGGTTGAAATACTTTCAAAAAGCTGCAAGCACTCAACTTCGAATTCAAAAGAAGGAATCCATCTGGATATAGGATTTCACGGGAAATTTATACCAGGAAAAAAATGCGTGAAAACATACACACATCTTAAACAAATCCACATGTTACACTATACCATTTCGCAAACACAAATACATTTTCCATTGCCCTCCACATGAGCAGAAACATAATATTCCCCAACAGCATGACCTTTTCTGCCAACTATCGATTCGACAAGGAACACTCGACAAGTATAAAAAAACTGACTAGGGATACAAAGTATATAATTGCATTTTTTCCTGCATAAAAGCATAAATGCAGTTGCACAGTTGAGCACATATTTCTTATTGCATTTTGAAGCCACGTGAGCCCATTACGATTTTTACATTTTTCTCTCGGCATCTCCGACGAGCTATAATTATCCAAATAGGAAAATTTGTAAATTGCATTTTACAGCTGTTTTTGTGACTTGCTCTGAGTATACACACCCGTGTGGGAAAATATAACATGTATCCTTGTGACACTGTATGATTCAAACATGGCAAAGGATGTGAAAATACTACATTAAAAAATAGCCATCCTCGCACCGCATCCTATTTTTTCTTCCTTGCTTACACAAAACGTGTGTCAATTTTTAGGCTTTCTTGGCCACTGCTCAAAGTAACATTCCTCTATAGGTTTGTAACAAATCAAGCCAAGTTCATTTAAAGACGTGTTTGCAGAAGGAGGATATACACAACATCCATAAAATACGAATAACGAAGCTCTATTCTTCTCCATTTATTGTCTTTAGGAAGGAAGGGAGCGCCACGTAAAACAAATATTTAATTATTTCAATTACATATATTGCAATTGAAATTTTGCCAGTGTGCAACCGCAAAACAGCTTCCTGTGTCAAACCTCTGGCATTAGAGGTGAAGACTTGTACAGTGCATGGCGTCTATAGAGTCTGCTCTAAGAAAGAAAAAAGGTAATTAATTGGCTAATATAAAAACAACATACTATTTTGGTCCAGGAAGATTGCACAAGAAACAGGGTTGGTTTGCTAGGAAGAGATTTGAGAGGAGGTTTTTAGCACACTAGGAATATCTCGGAAGTCATGATTTACTCAGATTGTGCTAAACACGGTATTGTAATTGGTGTGGAATCTATTAAAGACGATACAAGCTTGATTTATCTATCCACTTTGGAGGAGTTGTATTATTCACAAGAATAAAGTAAAGAGTTGTTAAGTCCAACAAATTTGTAAACAACCTTTTGACCCAAACCTTTGAGTTTGCTGTAGCAAACATTCCTTGTCTATTTTACTCTGAGCTTTTCCCCGTCATCGCACTTTTTCTTGCTTTAGTTCTCGTCACTTGGATAATTATTATTTTCGATCTTTGAGTTCTCTCCCTAATAAGATTACAGTCCAAGTCATTTAGTGTATAATTCCTTTCTCAATTTTCCCACAGGCTCCACTCAATAACAACGTTGTTATTCTCAACTTTGATTGTGGAGTAAACTTTTGCCACACAAAAGTAACCAGTCATTAACCCAAGTGGATGGGTAATAAAAACATAAAATTGAATGGTGGAGGATTGTGAGGTTGCAAACTAAAAAAGAATTTTTAATCGTTCTCCGAAAAAGATTACAACATTGTTTCATCCATAACAGTTTCTCTTTTGTTTTTTTGTCTTTGAGCAGAGAAAAAAAATACGCGTATCTAACTCGTGTGATCATGTTAAATACACAATAGCAATTGATCTGAGAACATAAAAAAAATCTACCATATAAATTATCTCTGCATGCATTTGTGCACATTTACAATAACCATACTTTGTAGTGGAGGAGTGGCTTCAGCATTTCCACCACTTGCAGACATCACGGCAACAAAAGATAAGAGGAACAAGTTGTCGTGAAATAGAGACGAGAGTGGAAATACTTCTCTCTCTGTGTGTGTGTGCATGAGTAGTGGCTTGATATATTTACATATCCGCCAGACTATGCACAATTTTCTGATCAACTAGCTCCTTACAAAGCAAAAAAGCTGAGAGAAGCAGTGAAAAATAAATTGCATTCATTCGAACTTGATAATCGGAAACAAGAGCAAGCTTTATTTAGTTGGCTGAGAAGAAAAAGAAAAAAACTTTGGACTGCTCAGTTCAGTTTCCAATTTCCTCTTGCTTTTCCACTTGCAACTCAAATTTACATTAAGAACAGAACATTGACACGCAATTTATATCTGAGTTGGTAGGAAAATCATATCTGAGAAAAATAGAAGAATCCTGCAGTGCAACAGGGAAATACCCAGAGAGTTAACGTGTCCACGTAAGGTTGGAATGTGAGATAATTACTGAGAAAGAATGGAAATTTTAGTCAGCTACCAAAACAAGGCATAAAAATCTTCCATAAATAGTTGGCTCTAATATATGTATATATGCAAGTGTCATTTTTACATATGCATATATTTTTCTCCATCCAGATAAAATGTGCACATGTGAGCAAGCAAGTACCTAAAAAGTTGACAGTGTGAATGTTGATGTGGAACACGTAAAAATAATTACTATTACTGTCACTAAAAAAGTCACAACAACAGTTTAAAAAAACGAGGTCATTCTATTATCCTGGCAGTTTAATAATGCTGTGTTTTCTAATTTGCGATTGAAAAAAATCCCATCTACTCACAATAACGCACACACAACCACACGGTTTTACATAAAAATACATGTTCTAAATTCCTCTCACTTGACTACAATTTACATTTTACATTTAACATACCATCCCTTAAAAACAGTCAAAGTTGCGACTAACGTTGAACAACAACTCGTCACGCTTGTCTTGGTTCCCACGATTGGAAAACTCCTGGAAAAAGATGAATACTTTCTTAGTCATAACAAGTAAAAATACAGGCTGGAAAAGATAAACGAAGAAAAATATTAACAACAACGCGAAAAGAATCTACCTAAGACCTTCAAGACAGCATCATGGTTTCCTATAAAAGCACAGCGATAAGATGGTCTTCTCTCTCAGAAAGAATCTGAACCTGGAACAGCAACTTTTGTTTGGGTTCTCACTAAACAATTCGCTAGTGAACATTTAAACTTTAAACTTTCCAACAATCAAGAATCATTCACATTTATTGCAGGAGCTTCTCCAGCTACTAAACATGACCAACTTCTTAATGCCCATTTTATCAACGACAAAAGTGACCACTGAGTTTATCAATATTTTCTTCTCAAGTGCTCCTTTCCTCTTTGCCCAGTCAAAACTGAAGCAAAACTATTCCACCCACCTGGAAGTCGACTTTGGTGTTAGTGATAAACTTAGTAAACTTTTTAATTGGGACTATCAGTATCTGAGAACAATGGAAATGTTGATTAGTGATACCAGTAATAACTCATCTCTTGTAAATACTGTCAATATCAGTGATGCCATTTGTGGCTCAAGAATTATTAATAATCATCAGGATTCACTAAAGTTATCAAGTAAACAATAACTAGGCCCAATAATTAAATTTAGATTTTTAAAAACAAATTCAGCAATCCATGTGCACATAGCTTTAAAAAATATCCTCCCTCTATTCAACCGTGCCCGGTAAGTACATTTATTTAATCCTCATTGATTTTTTGACTTGACAAAATTAGTTGTTTTCCTCACAAATCAGTCATACACCTTATCTTTGTCTAATCACCCGTCGAGGTTGCTCTCGCGAATTTATTAGAGCGTTAATAAAAGCTTGCCAGTCTTCATGTCATTCAGTAGCGAATAGCGTCAGCGTCCATATCATATAGGAATGTCAGCGGCACTCACTCATCATTGTCATCATCATCAAGCATCAAATAAATATATTCATTATAAACTGATAATCCCATCATCATTTCTCATCTGTACATATTCTTGCCAAAAAAATAAGATAATTATTGGTGATGATGACGGCTGGACAGAAGGTTGATTGTTATTTCCTAAAAGCTTTTCATAACACCAGCAGCCAAGTTCATTTCTCCATGCACTCGCCTCCGTTCTCCATCCCCTGATAAGGATAACGACATGGATATCTTAGTAGTTATGTACAAGTGTCAAAAGAGAGGTTACTAGGTGTCAAGAATAAGAACTGATTCTCCAGCACAATACGTACCAGTGTGTGATTATATTCTTTTCATAAAGAAGCAGTGATCGATACCCTCAAGTGGAATTGCTAATCGAGCATGCCCACATGATTTTTATGGTTTGACAGTTGACATGTGTTTATACCTAATTAGCTTAGCACCACGCAAGAAAAAAGGATAAAAAGTTGGCGACGATAGTGAGAAGCACAAAAGCATGAAGTTTGCGACTGGCATGGAAGTCCAAATATTCATTTTCTCATTCACATTCCCACCAACTGGAATCCATTTCAACTGCAAAGTTCACAGTTCATATTGAAATAATTGCTGGCTAGCTGAAAGCCGTACCGTTCTTATTTTTTATCATCCAAAACTCCAGACTGGGTTCTTCCTGTTCCTCATCTTTTGACTCATGTGACAGGGAAAGCTGATTAAAGTCAAGATTAGGTATTCCAGTCACCATTGTGCGCTTGTGTCGACAAAAAAACACATTTTAAAGTTAACTTTTCCATCATGTGAAAAAAAACCTGCTGGAGGCTCAATACTCTCCATTAATATGTAGCACAGCACTGCTGGGAACGACGAAGCGAAATCTTCCTTCGTGGAAGAGGTGATTGAGAACAGACTTTTATTTACAAGATGCATACAAATTGCATATTAATATCATGTCATTCATATGTCTATCCTATTTCCACAAAGCTCACTTCAATGCAACTTTATCAAAGCGACATTCACAAATTCACAAAGTGCACGTCTGGCTGGAAAGAATCAAAAACGAAGTAGGCCATAGGCCATCACCAAAACTTTACTGAACTTGATATCAAAGGAGTGTATATATTTTATTATATTCCATCACCCCATTTCCCCCGTGAATTAAATACCATTTTCCTTCGTACGTGAGCCCCATGTCTCTGTCATTCCATTTGAGAGGAAAAAACGTAATTTAATTTATTTATCATGAAAAGTTACAACTGTGCCACGAAATCAGACTCGAGTGGAGTGCTTCATTACGAAGAGAATAACTTGTAATTTGTAATGGTTGGAGTGAGAACGGTGTGTATTTTGTAAGTTAGTAGGACACACTCAAGTAACCCATTTGAGGTGGAATAAAGAGCTTTACTTTACAAATGACGACATCATTGTGAGCACAGTTCATAAATTTACGAGATGATTACATACTTCCCTTTGTACTCTCAAAACTTCATGTTTTTCTCGAGTTGTTCCTCTTCCTGCCTTGAACCCATATTTAAACTTTGTATTTCCATCTTACTCGGACGGAATAGCAATTACAATGAACCACTTGACAACTACCATTCATTTCCATTCCCCTGCTCCACTTTCCACTTCCAGTTTCCCTTATTGTCTTGCCACACAACTTGTGTACTTTCAATGGCAAAAGACGTTTGCAGAGATAGAACTAATTTTTTCCCCTTCTTCTAAGAAAACCACTAGATGCATTTTTTTTATAGAATTTTGCTGGAGAAAGGATGAATTTCTCTTGTCTCCTTTCCCATTCCTTTTTCCAGGATTCTTGTTTCATTTCACTTTTCCGTTTATGCACGTCTTATCAGAAGAGGGAAAAATTACAATAGAATTCTCTCTCGAAAAACATGAATTTCCAAGAGTTGAAATAAAGTCGTCTTGGGGCTCACAACTCATTTAAATTTCAGTTGGGGCTTTGCTCCCTTTCACGTTATTCCAGGTAGTGTTCCATTGTCAGAGTTTTTGCATCTCGCTATTCACACATCTCATATGTGTGTGTTTTGCTTGCTTATTTATGAGCTAACGGGAAAATTATATCAGGTGTCAGGGGTATCAAATTACACCGTCAGTTTGCATAGTTTATTTAGTGCTACTGTGTATCGGTCTTTTACCTTTTCGCACAACAGCAGTAGCCCATGTATTGGCTGGAGGTTACACAAGTTACAATGTGTAAATTGATAAGATAAGCAAGAATTATTCGAGTACTACTTCATGTCCCAATTTTTTTTGTACATTTGGTTTATCGTTTTTTCCAGGTACTTCAACTCAACTAGTTTACCGACAAAGGAGAAGACAAAAATTATTCCCACAGAGTGGAATAAAAAAAATTGCAAGGAGCGAGCGGAATGAATAGAAAAGACTGTTTAAACACTTACTCGACCTTTTTGCGGATTTAAGCAAAAGTTAAAGTGAATTTTTGTGATTCAGGGGATGCAAAATATTAAAGATGGTAGCATGGTTGGAATGGATCAGTGTAGAATATCCTCTCTCGACAGCACCAGCAGTCAGCTGGACCACCCCCACCTCTCCTGTGACGGGTCAGGGGGAGGTATGTCTTCCTCATCATCATCCCGAGTTCCCCTCTTGTGTAGTCAAAGATCAAGAGGAAGTCACAGCAGTAGTTGCGGAGGACCAGAGGACTGTATTTCCGGAGGTTGTGCTACCGAAGCAGACCTACTACTTCCAGCGTTGTCATCCACGTCGACGGAAAATAAAAAGGCGTCTGCCCACATCAATAAGCTTCACTTTGATCTGTTCGACCAGCAGCGTCAAGAGGAAGAGTGTCATGACGGCAGGAAAGAGAATGACAGAGAAAACAAGGGAGAAGAGTTTCTGGAGAAGAGTAAATGCAGAACCTTAAATTGTAACGAAGAAGAGAAAGCTAAAGGTGGAGCTGGTCATCCTGAAAAAGGATCTAATGACACTGTATGCACATCTTCCTCATCAACATCTGCAACATCCTCCAGATCTTCGCACAAATCTTCCAAGGCTGGTGGGAAAGTGGGAAAAGGTAAAAATAAAAGACTACGACTACGACACATGTCGACAGATACAGACGACACTTCGGATATCTCTGCGACGCTAGAGCCACCAGATGGGGGTTGGGGGTGAGAAATGTTTCCTCTAAATTATGATCAAGTCGTTTAGAATTAAAACTAATAGAGATAGTTCCCTACTTTTTCCAGATGGGTTGTTGTTGCTGCCTCATTTTTAGTTAATCTCATTGCGGACGGTGTTACGTTTTCTTTTGGCGTTTTCTTTACCGAGTTCAACACATATTTTAAAGAGTCAGAATCCACAACAGCATGGATTGGGAGTTTGCTCGCTGCAATGCCCCTTCTAAGCGGTCCAATTGCTTCATGGTTGACGGACAGGTATGGTTGTAGAAAAGTGACGATTGTAGGAGGTCTTCTTGCTGCACTTGGATTCTTTTTGTCTTCGTACACGAGTGAGTTCTCGAATCTTGGCTATTCCATTTTTGTGATGTTTGCCGATGTCATTTTAAAAACAATTCATTCCTTTTACAGCGTCCATTTACGTTTTGATGCTGACATTCGGTGTCATCACTGGTTTTGGCTTGTCCCTCTGCTACGTCGCTGCTGTCGTGATAGTCGCGTATTATTTCGAAAGGAGACGTTCCTTCGCTACCGGACTATCCGTTTGTGGTGGGGGAATAGGAACATTTCTTTTCGCCCCGCTTTCTCAGTACCTTATCAGTAAGTGGCTAAAACTGCATGTCTTAAGTCTGTCTGGGCGTCTAGTATAGTGTCTAGCCCCATTACACTGAAAATACGTCATTCACCAACAATTTACTTCTCTTTACCCTTTTAGATGGGTATGGATGGCAGAGAACTACGTTAATTTTGGCAGGAGCCTTTCTCATTCTGTGTTTATGTGGCTTGCTCATGAAAGACTTGGAGTGGACCAAGAAGAAGAATAAAAGCTCAAACAATAACAATTCACATAATCACAAGTAAGTCACGTCATGTCAATATATTTTTGGCCAACTAAGCACTTTTCCCATCAGGGGTCTTAAGCAAACCTTGAAAGGAAAAAAAACTAATTCCGTGTCCATTCCTTAAAAAATTCTTTTGGCTCTCCACAATGTATATATTTGCATAGCAATACAAACAATAGGATTTTTCCCCCAATATCGACACAGGAATCCCATTACGGTTAAGTAAATACATATCATATATGAGTATCGGGCTCTTGTTGATTCCTTTTCAGTTCATCACATCACGGCTGCAGTGGGAATTTCTCTTGTTCTGCCAATCACCACCACTCAGACAAATCCAACTTGACACGGAAAGGGAATCGAAGGTGTAACTCTGCCATCTGCATCCCAACCTTTGTTCAAGAACAAGAAAGAAGGGAGCGGCGACAGAGGTATTACAGTTGTAATCAAGATTCTGGCAAGGAAGATGGTAATCCCACTCCACCCTCAGGAACAGCCCCAAAGCAGGATCTTATAGTTATTGATCGATCTTCCCCTGGAGGGAAGCATAAGGCGAGAAGTGTCAAGACGAGGGTGGTTCAGAACAAAGATGTTGATGGGGATTTACAAAGTGTATCTTACGGATTTCCCGTTCCTTCCTCTCAAGAGAGAAATGCAATAGAAACAAGCGGATGTGGTGTTGTCCCATCCTCTACAAATGGTGATCAGCATTTGAATAATGACCTTTCTCCAGCAGATCTCCAGGATCAGCAGTATCCAGAACTGAAAATGATTCCAGAAGAAAAAGACACAGGGCTGCAAACTAATAATTGCAATATGCCAATATTGACTAGCATAAATAGTAGCGGTAGTCGCAACGGAGAGATTGACATTGCTCATCTTCAAAATAATCAAATCCTCCCCATCTCCGGTGGTAACACTCTCGACGAGAGGAAAGGAGTGACTGAATCCTCAGATAGTTTTAGTAATCTTCGAAATCTTCAAATAAGTAATAACAATCACCACCATCCTAGTACTACCAGCAAGTGTACAGTCGTCGACACTTTTGCTTCCTCAGACCCGAACAGCAGTGATGACCCTCCTTCAGTCAACTGTAACTCTAATCATCTTCATAATCACCATATCCAGACGAACTACAACAATGATAGCAATAACTCTAGCATTAATAACAACAGCTACAACAATAGTCTCAGTAATGGGGTCATAAGGAATAACAGCACAAACAGTGGTAGTCGCTTTGTTCAATGTCACGCAAATAATAGCTCGGTGATTAGCTTCACAACGTTGCCTGTCCCACCAGCCCCAAATGGATTTCCCACCGTTATCATTCCTCCTGCTCAACAAAAATGTGTGACGAGTGCGAAAATGGATATGATCAATAGCGTGAGGTGAGGTGGAACTTGCATTAATCAACTTTCCTTTTTACAAGCTACAACAATAAATATCATTTACTGATGGTTGCGTGACGTGGAAAAGATTATCTTTCACAAAAAGTATTTAATAATAAAGGGAATGCACTTGCTTTTTCTGTTATCAGGTACCGTTCCGTAATTCACAGACATTCGCTAACGTACCGTGGAGCTGTTCTCAACTTGAAGAGGTACAGACTTCGACCAGCAAGCTCTTGTCCCGATATTATTTCCGTTGCAACTTCAGCGGATGGTCGTGGCTCTTTTGTAAGTTGGTTGAACAAAGGGTTATAATAATTGCATTTTCTTCTTCTTCTATTTTTGTTCACGTTGCATTGCATGCTTACCAGTTATGGGAACAAATCAATGTCTCGAAAAGAATATAATGAGTTTCTTCTTATTTTTTCTCCAGGAGTGCATGAACCTAGTTGGAGATGTCGGCCGTTGGCTCCATGACGTGTGTGAATGGGAGAATTTAGTGAACACTCGCTTTTTATTATTTATCCTCTCCAATTTATTACTGTATACCTGGTAAGCACAATATTTATCCAATATTTTCTCAACCATTAGCCGCAATTTTTTTGGAGATGCTTCAGAGAATAATAAAAATAATTCCAATTCCAAATATTTTTTTCCCAGGTATGATGTACCGTACATGTACCTGCAGACTGCTGCCGTACGTCACGGTTATTCCGAAGACCTTAGCTCGTACCTCATCTCTTCTATAGGGTTATCTAATGTAGTTGGAAATGTGAGATGCAAACTTTTTCCAAGAAAAACATATGAACTCGCTAATTGTGTGAGATTTAAACTTTTCATCTGTGCTTATCTTTCCAGATTTTTTTAGGATACATGGGTGACAAGAAATGGGCAAGCGCAACAATAGTGTACGGCATATGTATGATTATTTGTGGTGGGACCACTGTTCTCATGCCCTACCTGATGGAGTGGAGTTACTGGGGGTTGTTTACCGTTTGTGGACTCTTTGGTCTTACAATTGCTGCTAATTATGCCCTAACCTCAGTTATTCTAGTCCAGGTAATAAAATATGCAGTGTTAAAAGACATTACATATCTATACTACTGCCTAATAAGCATAAAATGGGATTATTTTTTAAGGTCGTCAGCCTGGAACGATTTGCAAGCGCATACGGTTTACTTTTATTGGTACAAGGAATCGGTAATTTAGTCGGACCTCCGATAGCTGGTGAGTCTTTTTTCAAATTTATTTTACCATTGACATGATTTTAAAAATGAAAGCTTAAATTGAGTTTAATTATCCTCCAGGTGTGATATCTGATATGACTGGAACCAACACGTGGTCCTTTCTCGTGGCAGGTGTTGGCATTTTCGCTTCGAGTTTCTTTGTACTTGCTCCAATTTTTCAGAGAGAACTTGAAACCGAAACAAACCAAACTGTACAAGTTGGTCATCATAATAATACTGTTTAATTAAACCTAAATATGAAGGAATGAATTTTGTTTGGAACTTTAACTTTTTTTGTTAAACATTTTATGGCGTTTTGACTTTATGCTTTCAACGTTCTCCGAGATTCGCAGTAAACTCATTCGTTATCTACTTTTATGACCGCAGTAAGAATGATTTGTAACTTACGCTAGTTAAAATATATTTATACTTATATCGTGACGTTCATATTGAGGTGTGGTGTAGTTTAACTCAAATATCAAAAACCATTGTCAACCATTGTTATTTATTGTTGATGTATATCATAAACTTATCAGCACAAGTTATCATGTTAGATGAATAAATAGAATTTTAAAAATACCCTTCCACTAAGTTTTCCAATCCTGAAATCCTTCATTTCTTGTAGGTTCAATCGTTCCTTAATATCAAGTAAAAAACTGTGAATATAATACTTCATTTTTTGTGACGCATCGAGTGAGAAACCTTAATTTCAATTAAGTTTTACAGAATAGTGAAAAAATACACCTTTACACACCATGTTCCATGTTCTAGTTATCTCGTTCAAAAATACTTTTGCAATATAAACACACCAATATGATGATGATGTGAGTATTCAATTAAGTATTTTATAAATATTCCTCTCTAAACAAACTACACACAAGTAGACTAGTAGAATAACCAATTTTGACAGAGATTTTCAGATTCTTCACGTCACAGAAGTGCTTGATCTGATGCTCACTTAAATTTTAAGAATCAAACAATTTATAATTAAGGACTTACTCTAACTACTAACTATAATAATTAGACCAGACAAGCTGTATAAGATTGTGAGTAGAAAAAGTGAGAAAAAATGGCAGTGCCACACTTGAAAACTTGAGTAGACTTTCAATTGCAGACTTTCATAGTTTAATTAGCACTAATTGTACATACAAAAAAATTCTCGTCAATAATTATCCAATGATAACCTGACACAATTTAATACATGTATCCAACTACCAATAATCCATTATTTGAAAATATAAATACCTTTCAGCGACAATGTCATTATCGGATGCACGGATCAAGGAATAACGTCACCTTCAATCACATTCTGACATTTGACCTATTCTTACAACTAAGAAAACATTTTTAAACTCGAGAATTACGGACAAAGTTCTAAATGAAGCTATAAACTGATACGTGTGTATATTTTCAATTTCTTGGCAAGAAAAAGACATGTCTGAAATAGCTAAAAAAAAAAGAGAAATACATTCAGAAAGACTTGACAACATTAAAGCAAAATATTCCCTGATGCTTCTTTGATAATAAAGTTACTCTTAACTAAATACTAAATTAAATGTTAGTTATATTTATAAAAATATTTACCGACTACGTATAAAAAGTGTGTAAAATTTGTGAATGCACTTGTTAATCACTTTACACTATATATGCTCTACTTATAAGAAAAGTATATATCAACTAGAGGCTCATCTAATGTTTTCCCCCCCCCCACACACACAAAAATGACCAATTACCGTCCCCCTCTTTTGCCTCTTCTTTATTGCCCAACCAGTGTCATAAATTATCCGTGTTCAAGAAAATTACTGAAAAAATGTTGTTTTCATCAATGATTCCTACTCTAGCCCTTAGGCAGCACAATATGAAAAAGCTTTAGCTGGGAAAGTTCACAAAAATCGTAAACTAGTTTAATTTTAGGATCTTAATTTTTTGTGATTTTTGAAAATATGAATTATTCCAATTTTGTTCGTTCGGTTTGTGAATGGAACCCTGATTAAGAACTTCAATATTGTTCTAGTTCTATTCATATGAACGATGTAAGGTACAATATATTATTGTTAACTGTCAGTCTGATAATCTTATTTAATTGTAGCATATAATTAGTTTAAATTATAATTATTTGGTTAATCACGCGGGAGGATTTATCAAACAGAATGGAAAAATTAAGCATGAACACAACGACCTATATCACCAAAATCGGTATCTGTGTGAAGTAGTTAAAATGGGAAAGTTGTAAAAAATAGATTGTACAGAGTACATTAAAGAGTAAGGGCAAGTTATAATAAAGCGGTAAATAAAAAATATTTACAGATTGACGAGCAAGGCTATATTAGTGGAATGGATTTGGTATGGTATTTACTAATAAGTAAAAAAAAACAAGTATTGGATAAGGTTGACAATTGGACGAGTGTGTTTTCACACTTTGACCTGTTTTCGACTTTACTGAGGTGAGAGAACTTATTGCGCTTATAAAATCTCCTGACGTTAAGAAAAGTTGCCAGTTTTGCAAGACAACCGAGAAGATATGTATGGGATACAAGAAAAACGAATAAATTGTGAAGAGAGAGAGGATTTTTTGTCTCAATGATATATTTTCAATCCCAGTTAAGCACGCACTTAATTCATTGTTATTTATAATCTGTACATTACACAACGATTAAACCCGCGGAATGAGAAAAAACATTGTAAAGGAATTTACGAATACAAAGAGTAATAAAGTTTCTTGCTTGATCTCAACGAAATATAAAAACATTTAGCTAAAAATAATTTCCAAACGTTCACATAAGCTTCAACTTTTTCTTATGAGACATGGGCTGCAAAGGCAACGCACTGGAGAGCCTCTTCCTCACAGCGATAAATCCAAGAAAGACCATTGTGAAGCAGAAAACAATGGTCATTAGCAAAATCATAAACATATGAATATGATTGAGCTCACCGGGATTGGCGTAAAGCATAAAATAGCCGGTGACATCTCCAAAACTTTCAAACTTTCCTAGGGTCGCTTTAAAATGGAACAAACCTGTTCCAAGAAGAGTGACATTGAAGTTTTTCATATTGTAGTGGGTTTTCCCATTGTTAATCTTCTCATCCCCGTTTATCATATCGAGATAGGCTTCTGGTTGATTTTCAATGTGCCACTCCGTCCTCCCATTTATTTCCTCGATGTACACACTCCAGTTAAGTTTCGGAGTGAAGAACTCTTTAAACTGGTCTCTATCCAGCATCAACCGGTCATACTCCAGCGACATTCTTATCGGCTTGGATCGATGAGCATGGAAAACTTTTTGCTTACATTCAGAATACAACTCGTCGTCTGAGAGTTTGGCAAAGTCGGAGCAATCACAATCTTCTCTGCTGGGTTTGCCTGAACACTGAAAAGTTGAGCAGTGACTTTAGAAAGTTTTTTTCTACTAAAGTCGTTCAAAATCTCAGGATAATTCACTGCATACCTGGTTAAGTCTAATCGAGTCTCGACTAACTCTATACCACGCTTTATACGCAGGTTTGCTGGGATCACCATGATATACATTTGGGGTGAGGGGGATGTCAGTGCCTCGAAATGATGGAGGTCGATAATTAGGCTAAAACACGAAAAGTTGTTAGCACTACTATTGTAATTGTACATCAGCGTGTATAGCTACTTCTCAAGATAACAAGACTTACCGGAAGTGCTTGATAAGCAATATGAGATCTCCCTACATGAAACCTTTGAATATGCAGATTTTCTTCATCCAACACCTCTTCCTCTCGAATACACCCTGGTCTATCAACTAACCATGGTCTTGGATAGCGTCCACTGTCACGTTGGGGTTTGCAAAGAGCAATCCTATCATTAAAATCATATAATTATATCATTATTATTATTAACAAATCCTTTATATACATATGCTGTAAGCAAAAAAATATTTTTTACGGGTAATTCGCAAACAATCTTCGTCCACGGGTCCGATGAACTAAAATGATATAAGTTACCGACGTACTTTGCTGACATTTTAAAGAGCTCACAACACTTCGAATAGTGATAACTGCAACACCAGGTCTTTTTCCTGTTGGAGCAAGCACCAACATCATAGATTGAGGATCGTTCTGCAAGTGCTCAGTTTTCTCAATTTTCAACACCTCTGGATTCGAATTTGTGACAACGAGGAGGGGTCTATACATCATGATTTTTCCGTCTACCAAAAATATCCATCATGTCATCTAAACTGCTCATTAGTGCCATTAGATAAAAGTAGCAAAAGTTTTTCGACTTACTAAGAGAATTAGAAGCGAGATGAACACCGAAGGAAATGCTATCATGCAAATCTAGGATTATCCTGCCCCCATGACTTTTCAAAACGCTGTTAGCCATCAGCGAAAGAATATAATGACATTCTCCCTCAGCAACATACCAAACTGTGCGATTTGCATATTCCACATATTCCCCTCCCACCAAGTCATCATCGTCTGGAAGTGGAGGAGGTGTCCAAGAAGCGGGTGGTTTTACTTGAGGACATAAAGCACAAGAAGTTGGAGGAACCGGGCATGGCGCTGGACAGCTAGTTTTACACGAGCAAAACTCCTTCAGTCTCTCTTCATCCCGTACTGTCAAAAACTCGCGCTCAATTTCATCCCTTTTTTTCACCTGCGGCGGAAGGTCGTACTCGAAAATTTTCAATTTAACTCCAGAAGTATCATGTGAAAATGGACTTAGCTCCCATCTCTCCTGAATCCGCTTCCGAGTAGCAATCAAGTCATCCCTCTCCTTTTGATGCTTATCGTCAATCTCTTTCAAACGGTCCAAGTCATCTTGCAAAGTTTGCGCAGCAATGTCCTCATGCACTGCTCGAAATGTTTGAGTGCTCATGTCGATAAGATAGGAGTGGAATGCGTTGTACACGAGACGCTGTTCAAGATTATAAAATCTCGTTATAAAACCTTTCATAACAGTCCTGTCCACGGCACCACTTGCGTCGCGTTTAGGAAAGCCAGCCAAAAGTATGCTAAAGTTTCCGGGTAAATACAGAGTTTGGCCTGTATGATTCGACAAAAATGTCCACGGCGGATCATTCATATCTATATTTCATTTTAAAATACACCCAATTAAAATTATTACTTAATATGTACAAATAAATTCAATCCCAAATTGAATTCTTACTGTCATCCACTTTCACCAAAACCTGATTCGACCGAGCTAATATGAGAATGACAATATCCGCTGGAATAGGAAGGAGTGGAATGCTCTTGATGATGGTCACATACAAGCATCTCCTAAAGCCATCCAAATATTCTTCGACTCTTTTAATGTGGCGCATGAACAGTTCACAATTATGTCGATGGTAGGCACTTCTCTCATTTTCAACGAGTCTAACAAGACCACCCACGTTATTCAAATTATCATAAGAAAAAAAAGTGTTAAAAATTCCATGTTTTTTTTACTTACAGGTCGTGATTCCTGCAGTAGATTTTTTGCCCAATATTGACCTCACTAAAGTACACATAATAGTTATCCTGATGAGGTGGCACAATCCCCTCAAACAAGATGGCTGCATTAGCATCAATAAAAAATGGAACAAGAGGACCATCCGTGTTACTCATTCTTGGAGTAAATCCTACAGGATCCATTGCAAGCATTCGAAACATTGGCTGGCCATCAGGAATCGCAGTACAACCCAAAGTCTTCCATCTTTCCAGCACCCCACAAATAATTGGCTCGTTCATGTGGCACGGTTGAGAACTTGAAAGTAAATCCGCTTGTCCTGCAGTAAGAGTATCAGGCTCGTGCAAATACCAAAGGAGAATTGCTCCAGAGAAACCAGCAAAGAAGATGGACTTTTTCTGCATCACAGTACAAAAGTACTCTCGTGGCCAAGTGTTTTCCAGCTGAGCTTCGATAAACTCTTCAATCCTCTCCGTCTCAGTTACCAGTGGACTATAGGCTGACTAAAAAGAGAAACTTAGTTTTGCTTAATTAGCTTACTGATTACTAAAAATAGGATTACAAAACAATACACATACACCAATCCTCCCAGCAAGCATTAATCGCCGATCTTCATTCAAGCATAAATAAGATCGGTCTGGATGATTGAAGCTGCATTCATGAATTATCGCTTTCCTTGGACCACCTGTGCTTCCAGAACAGAGCGATTCCTTAACTTCACTCAAGCCTGTCAGCGACGCGTAAATGAATGGACCACCTGCTTCGGCAATCCATAACTGTGAAATTGAAGCCAGTGTTATTCATAAATATTATCACGCAAGAGTGAAATTATAAATTAAAAGTTTTTCACCTGATTCCCCAAAAAGAAGACATCCATCGTGTCTCCGTTCACAACGACACTGTTCACAATAAAATTGGCAGGGAAGTCAAAATCCAAAAATCCATTTCCCATTGTATCCCTCAATTGCTTCTTTTTACTACTTGGTAGCGCTTCTCCATACCCATCGTAAGAAGTTGTGGGCTCCGGAAGTGCAAATCTTGTATGCATGCAAGTCTGCGTTCGCCCTTTCAAAGGCCCATATAACTTTACAGTGATATCAAATTGCCTCAAGTGATGATTAAAAAATACCCCAACGACATCCATAATTTTCCACTGTTCCTCTCCTATCGTCTTCATGTAATAGTATGCATTGGCAAATAACACCCTCCAAAATTTGTACGGTGGGGTAGAGTAAAACACAGAGAAACCATTGTTGGGACAGTCACCAGTCACCACGAAAATCAAGTAATCATCTGCTTCCCAAATTTCAACAAATTAATATTTCTCCAACATCTAAAAAAATGATTGATATTCTTTGAAAAGCTTTGTACCGTAATTTGGAAACTGAAAAAGGTAGCATACAGGATTGTAGAATAGTTTGTTGTAAACCTTTCAATATCACAATCTAATTAAATTCCCTTTCAAATTTAAAATCTTCAATTACTTATATGTTCGTACAATCGGCGAATCACAACCAGGAACACTAGTTCGTGTGCAATTAGGATCAACTAATGTTGCGTCATAAAAGCATTGAATAGATCCTATGTACTTTTCACACGGGTCAGTATCATTATACATCAGCACTGGTCTATCCTCCCGGTCCGGTTCGATAAACCTCTTGGTATGATTCAGACTCGCAGATATCCACAAGGTGCTATCTGTCAACACAACCAGCCTGTCATTTGTCAACACCATTTTCTCGAACGTCTCGTTTGCCCCTGGATTTGAAAAAGAAAGCTGCACATCATTGACATCTCCAACATAACCAGTAATCAATATTTATAAATACATGGATGTTCATCCGTGGTCATGTCGTAAAACCAGTGTTCTCCTAATTGCGACTGAACAAGAGGGGATGCTAAGTAAAAATACTTTTTCCCTGGAATCGCTAAATCCTCCCGGTGCACAAAGACAAGAACTAGTTTTTAAAAAAAATAATCAAAAGATATTTCTAATTTAGCCAAGTAAAATCTAAAATCCAATTCACATGTCTTTTTTTGTACATACACAAATCTTTAATGCAAGGATTATCAATCCGACTCAAGTAACTTTCATAAGTTGGTGGAGGTTGTCCTGGAGGAAGAGGTGGTTTTGGTATTCCTGGTTTTGTTGAACTAAATGTTGCATCAATTTGATCCCAGGAAATTGTCTTATTGCTTAATTTCCAACGCCAAAGTCCAACTGTAAAAAAATATCTCAAATACTTCATAGTCAGATAACAATTTTTTAATTACCAAAAAAGCTCGATTAAATCATCCTACATGAATTCCATTCTACAATTGTTTTAGCTCTTCTCATAACTCGTGAGCCGATCGGCACTTCGATAATACAGTCCATGGGTATGTGAGGCTCTAACGGATATTCTCGTTCGAAGACCATCGTGTGTAAAGCAATTTGATCTGTCTGATTAGCTGCTCGATTGTAAAATAGCCTTGCTTGGAATGGCAACGTGAATGACGTTGTCGTATTGAAAGCGGTCAAGGAGGGATATACACCAGTGGAGCTGAAACAAAATCCCGACAATTTAATTTTTTGTTTTATTCTCAAAATCCATCTAAAATTAAAACGGATTACATATTACTTGAAATACTCCCAGTACAATTCCTTTTCCAAGTTTTGCTTGACAAGATCCAGATGTCGGATCCCATACTCGTCTACATTTTCCACACCGTTGTAAATCACCATTTGAATTCCTTCCATGAGCTAAGCAAAATGTAAACTTAACATTACACCAAAAAGTTGTTTGATAACTTGATAAGCATAAACATTTAAAGGGAAAAGTATCTGAATTTAATTACGGTTCCAGTTGAAGTCACTTGATAGCCAATCATTAGATATTCACGAAGTATGGACGTTCTCTTGTATCTGTCAACTAAACTGTACGGATCATACTTTTGCGAGTAGGCAGTGATAAACATATCTGAAAAGAGATTTTTAAGAAAAGATTAGTAAAAATTTGGTGTAAACAATCGTGAGAAAAGTTTTCTTTTTCTTATCATCTAAGGAATTTACTCGGAATCTCAATATCAAAAATTGGAACTCCTGCTATAAAGCCTGGTCCGGGAAGTGAAGGCGGAGATAATGGACAGTCGATGTATGCTTGAGTAAAGTTTGTGAAAAATACAATTACACCAATCAAGCCTCCTCCCGTGAGCAAAGATGAAACTGGCTGTTTTGCCCATTTCAAGAAATTCCTCCACTTTACTGGCTCCATTACGTAAAAGACATAAACAACTCGACCAGGGACATAAATGGCACCTTTCCTTCGACAAATACCACAACCCCCAAAAAATCCCCACAGAGACTTGTCACTTTCAAAATATCAACCTCTTTGTTTTTTACAGTATTTTTTGTACACGATGCTGGGGTAACCAGTTAATTTATTTTATAAGCACTTATGTCGTTATGGAAACAAAGTTTTTTGAATTAATTTTACTACCATTTCCAATCATATGCATCCGGACAATCCGTGTAGGTACCAAAATCGTGTCAACAATGTGAAGTGTGAGCAACAAAGTACGTCAATTTTTACAAAACGGCAGCAAAATATTACTCCTAATAAATCATCTTTGTTGAACGTTGAGAATCTTTCCACTTGCGAGCAACTCTTCGTAAGTACTTTGCGTCACTGTAACTATCACCTCTTCCTCGCCTATTGTAACCGAAAGACGCTGATGCCTTTCTGGATCTCCAGAAGACTTTCTTTCATTCGTCTGCCCTACCGTTGCAGATTCTTCCTCTTTTGGATTGGAATCTGAATCTGCTTGAGGCTCATCAGATCTGGAACTTCCTGCAGGCTCTGATTCTGGGTTTCCTCCAATACCGTCGTCATTCACTTCACCAGCTGTTGAGGGCTTGGGTGAATTTTCACTGACACTAGACCTGTCAGTCGCACCGGCAAGGTCAGAGTTGTTCTCTTTATTAGTTTCCGGGATTGTGACTTCTCCGACTTCAGTAGGTGCATCCTCACTAGCGCCTGGTAAAGTTTCCGCTTCCTCAGTTTTATTATCAGCCTTCTGAGTTGTGTCAATTTGAGGAGGGGCTGCGTTTTCCTCAGCCCGCGAGAAAGATGATTTCCTATCCTCATCCCCTGGAGCGCCACCATTGGGAGTAGTCTCATCTTCAATGTAATATCCTTTGTTTAACTCGTCACAAGCTGACTTTGACAATGACGTTCCATCCTTGTCGAAACAAGGATGATAGTTTTTTGTCCAACAATCGCAATTCGAACATTTTCCTAAAGCCACCAACGCATCATAAATACTGTCGGTGACCAACGGTCTGTCTGGAATATCCTTTGAATCCCGATTTGAATTTGATGACGGTGGAGGTGGCTCTCCTCCACTTCCAGTTATTGGACAACCTTCTGAAAATGGATTCGTATCACCGTCTGGAGTTGATGCTTTCCTTGACTCAGGGTCTTTTTCTGCTGTAGTGTCATCCGAATTTCTTACCGTTTCCGGATCAGAACCATCATCGCTGGATTCTGGAATCAAAGCTGGATTCTGATCATCTGAACCTTTTGTTGGCTGAGGACCACTTTCAGTTATAGGGGCATCCGCAGACTTGGATTTCGATCTTTCCAAAGATTTTTTTGAGTCTGAAAATTGTACATGTTTCTGATGATATTTATTGAAAAATTACTTGGGATTCCCCCCACCTAACCTACACTAACTCGTAAACTACTTACTTCTCGGTAATGTCACTGACTGTGACCTGCGAAGAGCAGGTTCTATAGCAGGGTCTGGATTATCTGCTCCACTTTTTCTACTGCTTTCTCCGCCGTTTTCTGGTTCACTCTTCCCCGTGCTATTTCTCGCAGAGCCATTTCCTGGAGAACTTGAATCTTGTAGAGGATCTGAATTCCTTTTGGCTTCAGGGTTTTCCGAAGTGTCATTTCCTGGAGAACTCGAATCTTGTAGAGGATCTGAATTCCTTTTGGCATCAGGGTTTTCCAAAGGGTCTCCATTTCCTGGAGGACCTAATGAGTTTATGGGTAAACTACCCTCAGCCATTTCTGAATCTCTTTGAGAGGGTAACTCTTTCATGTCAATTTCATTTGCGTCATTTTTGGGGTGCAACTGTTGCAAGTCGTAGTCAGCTTGTCCATCACTATTCTTCTTGGATTCTGGCTTTTCGGGTGGCACTCTCGGTGTGCAATTCTTGGATTCACACAGAGCCCGCGCCTCAGGCGTCTTGGCGTCATCGCAAGGATGGAAATTTTCTTTCCATTCACAGTCGAAACAGAGAGCAAGCGCAATTAATTCATCGTAATTACTTTCCGAAACAAAATGATCACCGGCATTGTCTGGCCCGTCACCTGGTGGAATGTTTTCTTTCTGTCCTGCAAAATCGGAAAACTTTTTTGGATGACGGGTGAATCATTTAAAGAATTTATTGCTTTAGCTTTTTACCTGATTCGTTACGATCCATTTCAAATCCCTGTTCAACTTTAACACTAAAAATTTTGTGCAAATCTCATTATTCCTAATTATTCAATGCAAACTAAGGTTTGTCTCCTTCTGCTTGAAAGTTTAACTGGAAAGAAAAGTTTTGTCATTCTTGACGGCTTTCATTTTTCCCTTTTAAAATTTACAAAACTTGTTTTTAACAAATAATCAAGTAAGGAATGCGTTGAATTTCCATGGAACACCGTATTTTTAACGGGATAGGCAACATCCATTTTCTCCTCCTCAAAACGGCATATTTTAAGCTCCGTGTGTAAAGTCAACAATATTTTTTTGACTACAAATAAATATCCATCAGATCAGTAAAGATAAAAAGTGAAGATGGAGTTGACTAAATTTTCAAATAATTTGCAGTCCTCTAGATTAGAATATTTTATCAAACACGTTTTTATTATGGTCAAGAGTTACATTTTCCTCTGACAATTTTACAAAATAACATTACATATAATTGTTACATTCCCACAAATTAAGCCACAGCTATGATATTATTTCCCGTTTCACTTGTCGAATTCTTCCTACCACTGCTCACTTGATTTCCAGACTGGAGTTCAAGGGAGTTAACCTCTTTAAACAAATTCTGCTTACAGAATGGGTTGCATTTCACCAGAATCTCTGCAAAAGCATCCATGCAAAAAAAACCCGCAGTCGTAATTACATTTCTCAATGATATATATAAAAGTTTTTTAAATGCACATCACATGGCCACCTCACACCTTATCCTTATCATCATACACAGGATGAGCATGAGCTACTCATTTAATAGTTTATCTTTTCTACGGTGGCAATAAAGTTATTGATGCTTGTTACGTGAGATCATTGGAGACTTCCTCCAAGCCCATTTAATAAATTCCGGATGATGAAAGATGATCATTGGGAAGACTGCTTCAGGAATGCTAAACATAGCTTCTAGAATCACTCCATACCACGTGAGATACAAGCCTTGAATCTGGAGCACAAGGAGAACAACCCGAATCACCCAAATGGAGCCAGTCAATAGGAACAGCTTGGCAAACAGAGTAAATCTGGAGGAAAACCAAAAACGCAAAACTCCTTTTTATTATTTTATCCCTTTTCCTCAGAAGAATACTCTCATGCTAACAAGGTTTATAGATTTTCTTACGACTCCAAATGATCCTGAGTTTGTTTATGGAGCACAGCTTCCGCTTCCCTTCTCAGGGAAGCTATTGTCGTCGATGTTTTAAGGAAAGCTGCAACGTTGCATAAAACGAGGAAAATTATAGGACCGGAATAGTACGGCAAGGTTTTGTAGCTGTATAAAGCACAAGCTCTGATTTGGCATCTTCCAGGATTTCCTTCCTCTTCACTGGAGTAAGAGGATGATGACTCCGAAGGGGATCCTACGTAGTAGCTCAATGTAACGGAAATTACTGGGAAACCAAGGGAAAATACTGCACTTAGAAAGAACCTCTGCGGCTCTACGACCTGTGGCACGGCTGAGCTGAAAATTAGATCAATATTCCTCGTGATTTATGGCAGATTACTGGAGAGGAATTTAATGCATAATAATGTGAAAGAAGTAGATTTTCAACCTGAACGTCCTCCAGAGACCAAAGTTCATAGAAGTCATCCAGCAAAGGGTACTCATGTAAACGTACTTCATTGTAAAATCCAAAACCCCACAACCTTCCGATTTCGGGCCGGACTTGAGAATTAAAATGACAGAGCTGATATTGACAAAAAACATGGAGATCAAGTAGCTTGTCAAAATCCAACCGTGAACGTTTTTCTGAATGACGCACGAATTCGCCACTGCCGCACTCACAAGGAGAGGACACGTGCTTAGCCAAATTGCAGCGAGGAAATAAGCCTTTGGAACTCCTTTTTCCTGGAAACATAACATAAAAATGTAAGAGTTTTTACTCCAAGAGATTTAAATAAGTCTAGAAACAACAACAGTTGAGTAACATTATCCACTCAAAAGAAATCTGAGCGTTGGGTGGTCTCATATGCAATGTAGTCATCTATTTTCCTAGAGAATTCCACCGAGATGGAAACGCACTCATGCAAATGAGCAGTCAAACTCAAAGTGACATCCCACATAGTATACTCATTATTGCTTCATTTCATTACAAAAACTGTCAAATCCAGAGCAGTATTTCTCAAGCATTTTTTGCGGTTGCAAATTTATGAGTTGACTGGAATGGAAAGTGTTTTTCATTTTGATGCGCATTTGTATCAGGATTATGCAAAAAAGTTTGTGGATTTAACGAGCTCATTAGTATTCATATAAAAGTTGTAAAAGTGCAGTTAAAAATGTGATTAGAAGAGGCAGAGATGGAGAAGCCAATATGAGAATTTCTAGACTCTGGGTTGAGTTGCACTTGCCTAGTTTGCACCGTCACCGTTATAATTTTTGTGTTGACTTTTATTACTTTTTTTCAGACTTGGATCCTGCTTAGATTGAGGATTTGCACTTAACAACATCTGCAATGAAAACAACCGGAGTGGTTGGAAAGTGGGAATTCTGCTAAGTAAATACGTTATTTTTAATGGAATATGCGTTGTCTGAATGAAAGTGAGTGTTTTATTTACATAATGCTTCTTCAATTAAACCCTTACTGCGTTTCAACAAGGGATGATTGACACAACTGGGTAGGAATTAATTTACACGATGAAACCTATTTTTCGCATTAGATAACTTGGAGGAATGGAGAAAGACAGAGGTTCAATGCTCAATGCTCGAATAACATGGAGTAAACTGGTACATATAGAATTTCATAGAGATTTACAACAAACCGCAAAAATCCCTCTGGTATTTAGATGACAAGAGAAAAGTGGAATTTTATCTTGCGGACTTTCTAACGACATCATTCCTCACTTTCACCTTTCATCTCATCCCAATCTTATGTCATTGGATTACACAAAAGCGTAAATAGGAATACTTCCCCGCCCCCCACAATATTTTACCTGAAAGTTCGGCCACCCCGAACATAAGATTAGCTGGAAAACGAAAGTTTTGAAAACGGGCTAAAATGTCAAAGAGAATATTCAGAAGAAGCCTTAGACACTTACAGTCTCCCCCTCATTGGTGAACATTTCCTTCTCCTCCATGCAAACGAGCATAATCTCCTTCATGTCTTGTTGACACTTGCCCTCATCCTCGTGACCACATGAGGAAAAGTCCAAGAGACCATCGACACAATACAACTCATTTTCCACCGGTTTGAGTTGAATTCTCCTGAGAAATACTCCAGTCGATGCTTGGTACATTGGAGTGCCATTTGGGGCTAAGTGAAAACTGGAGAAAACCCACAATATGGAATAACAATGTTGGGATTAAAGAGCAGCGGTATGACGTGACAAGCTACTGACACGTATTACTTTTAATATGAGCAAAACACGAAATGGTGAAAGAGGTCAATTGCAACTTTCCCCTCATGCCTGGATAATATGCATATTATGTTGTGCATTTGTTTTACCTTCCGCTAGAATCCCGGAGACAAGGATCTTTAGAGTAAACTTTTGATACAAATCCATTCGGACACAACTTTGCAAACCTTGTCGTGTCGTTCTCCAGCGATATAAAAGATTGCAGGGATCCTTCTACTCTTGGCCGAAACTTGATGCGTGTCCGGCGACACTGGAAAGTTTGCATGTCAAAGATTTCATTCTCACCGCAGCACTTTTTCCACAAAGGGTCGGAATGGGATGGACATAACTTTCCGTAATTGAATGACGTCGGATTAAACCGGGCAACGGACCTGTTGAAGGAATCCAAAGTTGAAAGCTTATATTTTCCCTTTCATTCCTTCAAAATCAAGCTAATCCTTTTTATATTAAAGATATACCTGTCAATCACGCAAAATTCATTTGGAGCAATAAACTGACCATAATCCGATTTTACGTAATTTTCCGCATCCACCTCAAGCTGTATTATTGGACCAGGAACTTTCGAGCATTCCACTCGACTTGCAATATCGCCCTCTTCACCAATCACGCAATAATTCCTGACCACGTTAAACTTGGAATGCTTGTTGGGGACGCTAGCCTCTCGAAAATCTTTCTTTTCCACTGCAATAAATGCACCTTGGACGACGCCAAACAAATGACACAAGCACAATGACATTAGGAGTGTCACACAAAAGGCAAATTGGAACAATTGACGAGTTGGAAACATTTTAAAGCTATCCTTTCTCCGTTCACTCCGAGAATAATCCACAGTTTTCTTTTGTGTGGCGAGACTAACCAGAAAATTAATTTGCAACTGTCAACACCCCCTCTAGCACTACCACATGCACAAATTTTCAAGACCAACCCAATTTATTTCCACAATTTCTCAAACACAATAGAAACTCCAGGAAAACATGATTTAACGGCAGGAGCAGAAAACAAGTAATGTCAGCTTGATCCCAAGACCAAACAAGCTTTGAGTTTCTTTTGTTTTCTCTCTCCGCATTACTTCCTTTCTCCAACGAAAGCAACAGGCCAAGCGAAAGCTGTCGTGTTTGTAGCCATCCCCGAGAGATTTCTTTTTCTCACACTTTCTCTCCTTGTGTAATACATCCGCTGCCACTACATTATGTAAGTAGAACAAGTGGCATAAGCAGCTCTTGCAGGGTTATCACAGAACCGCATCTTATAAAACGACGATGATCATCATCATCCCGTGAATTATTATTCCTCGAGGCTTGTCATGTCTCTTGTCCGGATTGCTCTTTTATTACATGAGAGTTGTTGTTTGCCACGATTTTAACCTTTTCTTGCTCCCTTTTCCTCTTCAAAGAAAAAATATTAAAGTATGGCGAAGATGATGATGATGATGTAAAATGAGCTTTGGGAAAGCACAGTTCATTTATTTTCTTATTGAATCATATTGTGTAATGAAAATGTTGAAAGAATATAATTCCTACTTGTCAGCTCCCATCTTGCTCTACTTTCTTTTCACTGGATCTCTGTGAGCCTGTTGATAGATTAGGTTTCCTCATTTTTTCTTCAAATTTTCCTTTCGCAGAAGAAAGTGAGGAAAACATTTAGGTAGATAAAGAAAGGAGGAAAATGCGTTGTATGTTTCTTCGATAAAGATTTTTCCTCCGTCTCAAGCATATTTTTTTAGGGGAGCATGTAAAAACAATTTGTTTACCTGTCTACTAAAATAAATCTGGATTTTTTTACTCTGCAAATAAAGTTGCTTGTACGGAAGTGTAGAATGTAGAGCAATATTGCATCGCATGCATATGAGGATGGGACGACCTGTGACATTTTTCATTTTTCCTTTTTCCTTTTCTTTGAAGGTAATTTAGCGGGTGCATCATTCCCTTCACTTGAAAAGAAAACTCGTTGCGAAGTTTATGTAAGCTTTTTGTTGACAATAGTTGGGAAATACTTCTTGGAAATACACACATAGAAAAAAAAACTGGGACAAAGTTGCTTGCGAGTTTTACACTGAATGTGTGCTCGCATGTAAAGGTTTTTGTA
>JAHZNA010000543.1:0-13587 GCA_027743935.1 Sinodicranocentrus sp. ZH6 | reverse complement strand
GTCAATGTGTTTAAAAAACCAATTTCTTTATCACTACCTGAGCTCGTTATGTCCATCATATTTGTTTTGTTTATTATTTTTTCCCATCTCTTTTTTTACTCATTACAAAACGTATTGCTTATCTGAGAAATGTTATAAATATTTACATAGAAAAAAACCAACTTTAGGCTACTGTGATACTGATAATTATGGGCTAATATCTGAACATAAAAAATTAAATCCATCATTTAAACTTATATTATTATTCTGAATTACCGACAAGTGAGCCAAACAAGGCCGGTTCTTAAGTAACATTCACATTACTAACACTAAGGAGAGAACGATAACAGGTCGGGACTGGGAAATATCAAGCTTTAATTCTCGAAGACACAGCGTTTTCGTATGAATTAGCAGTGTTAAACAGAGAGCTACACAAATTATGTAAAACCTTATTGACGTTAAATTGCTGTACTACTTTTATTACAAACTAGAGTAGATTCATTTATAAAAATACTACGAGACTCTGAAATGTATTTCCAACAAAACAATTGCATTTGGAAATATTTGGACTTGTTACCACTTTACCCATTGCAAATTCGTAAGCACAACCTCCTAGTCTACTGATCTAGCCCTACATAATATTGTTTTGTACAAAGCTTGATCTTACAATATCAAACTAATAAACATTCAACAAGATATTTATAACATCCCAGATTCTATCGACCATATCGTCTTACATCTTATGCAGAAGTGAATACTTGAACTATTAAGTCCAATGTAGGAAATTCATTTTTTACCAAGTTAACAAAACATATTTAACGATTTTAACGTAAGTAGAACAAATCGAATTAGCTTCCACTTTTCGGTGAAGCGGTTGTCAAAGTCGCAGATAACAGACTTTTCAAAAGTTTCAAGTCACATCTGAAATCTGGTTTGATTTCCTCTTTGCATTTTCTCTCTGCAGCGTTCTGAATAAGGCACTTCCACATGTCATCCTAATAGAAGTTGTAAGTATGATATTAACATGCCGAACGTCGGATTCAATGCAAAAGTATGCGTAGATTTTTTATAGATCCATTGTGAAAGATTTTACCTGTGAGAGGCATCTCAAGTCTCCGATGATATACAAAGAATGCTTAGCACGAGTTAGGGCAACATTCAGGCGATTTGGTGATTTTAAAAATCCAGTGGAGTCAGTATACTAAATATGAGTAAGAAATACAAGGTTAAAATTATACACCTTTAGTTTAGTAGGTATTA
Organism: Sinodicranocentrus sp. ZH6; assembly: GCA_027743935.1. Lineage (NCBI taxonomy): Eukaryota > Metazoa > Arthropoda > Collembola > Entomobryomorpha > Entomobryidae > Sinodicranocentrus > Sinodicranocentrus sp. ZH6. The sequence goes on along the minus strand of JAHZNA010000543.1, from coordinate 12,348 downwards.
TTATCATTGAGTAATGTATAAACAGATATAATCAGCATTTACTTTTCCAATGCCTTTCTAATCCCGTGTTTTTGAGCTGAATAAGGAGTAATAACTCCGACTGTCCATTTCATAGCTAGCTTTGACAGAAGATCTTCAATTGTTTCAAGAAGAGTTTTTACCATTACTACCTCATCCAAATTTTGTATTTGACTATAAAATGAATAAATTATTATTATGATAGATTTTATGGTTAACACACATTTTTCATTAAATCAAACTATTTCGCAGCAACACCCATTTATTTGTCCACATCGAGACAGCAGCAATAGAATATTAACCCTGAAAAGAACCTGACAGGACTCTTCACATTTAAATATATCATATACAAAAAAAAACAGTCAGAGAATTGAAACGTTTACAGGATTCATGGAAGAAGACATAGTAGAAATGTTTATTATTTCAAGCTTTCAGTATCTCAGCCATAGAAGGCTGCGCAAAACAGCCAGACTACTATCTATTCTATTCAAGAACTTCGCTCCCTTTGCTCTGCTTTTTAAGCATCTTTACAGGTATACTTTCGTAATGCTCTAGCTCTGAACTGTGGATTCGACTAAAATGGCGTGCATTATTTACCCGTCTTTCTCTGAGTGTTCGCGACCAGAAGATAGATTAAATAGACAGTACGGCCTTAAGTGATATTTTTTTGGTGGGTTGTAAAGCGTAACCAATTCTCCGCCATAGAAATATACATTGGGCCATTGCATAATATCTGGATGCATTCGATATTGTCTCTTCAGCATCATGATTGGGTTGGAATCTCGATACGCAGGTCTATTGTAGTGTTTATGCAATCTAGTGAACAGTGACTGACCAAATTGTTTCTTTTCAGCGTCCTATAAGTCATCCAACCAAACCATCAACATAACATAACATTAAGCAACAGTTTGACTTTTCGGAAGAGAGTAGTAGCATTCTTGAAACTCTATTACATTATCATCGTATACACAAAATATACACACTTCACAATAGCCACAAGCGTTATATACACAAAATCCCAAACAGACACTGCATGATCGAAAAAGAAAGGGAGAATTCTGAAGATGTTGCTCATAAAAGAATATTTCGTACTAAAATAATAAAATTACAACACTTTAATTTTATGTGCCATATTTTTTTGTACAAGGAATGCAACTTCAAAAACTTCCAATAGGCCAAACTGATCTGCAAAACCTTTTGTAATAATGTATACCACCGATGATTATTACTAAACTAGCAACTCACATTGGACAAAACGGTAGCTCCTAATTGGCGATGGTCACCTACTAACAGCAACTTATCTACTTCCAAAACAAGCGGGAGGAGCGTTTCGGGCTCCGTGGTTTGAGAAGCTTCATCCACAATACAACAAAGAAACGGCTTTTCGTCGTTTGTTCTATTAAAATCATGTCAGTTTATCATGCATAACGAAGCAAATGATCATTACTCATAAACAAACTAAACAAGGATACTTACATAAATCGCCCGAAAATGTTTTTCATTTGCGAATTGCTGCTGGCACTCAATGTCGAGCAAATAATTTGGGCACCTTTTAAAACTTGGCCTCGAGGACTTTTATCTCCGGACTCCATCATTTTTTTCTACAAGTAACCATAAAACCTTAGTGTAAGCTCAAGTTCGAAACTCATAATTTTTTTTCATTCAAATATATACTTTAATATAGTTTATACGGTTCATCTAATTCAAAAACTGAACAAGTAATTCGAGCAAATCCACACAGCTTTACGTAAAGAAATTTCGAGCGATATATTATTAAATGTAATTTTTAAACTCCGCTGCTAACACATACAAATGTCAATTTATCCAGCGATTGGTACACTGGATAGGGAAGAAAGTTCAATGCTGCGTAGTTTCTATCAGACTGTTGGTAAGATGTTCTCAAAGAAAGTCGTACCTTCGAAGACGAATGTAAATCCTCACTTAAAGATTTCTTTCTAGTTTCTAGCTCAAGAAGCTCAGATAATTCAGCTTGCATAGTTATGGGACATAAATTTTGATTCATTCTTCCGTTCCTGAATTTTTTGCTGTTTTTCTTGGATTTCTGTCTCTAATGCCGTCATCTAAAATGGTGTAAAAACGTTTAACTGTGTATTTCAAAATGATCTAATTATTCTCACGAGGTTGATATGTTTAGAAAGAATTGTTAAAATTACTTCAGCTTTCAGGCTTTTGAGCGTAGACGTTTCTTCCTCCTTTTTTCTAGCCAGATTGTTTACAGCATACATCTCAAATTCTTGGGAATAACCTTCCCCAACCCTAACAATTTCAATTTTGTTATCTGTTGGAAATGAAAAGTTAACATCATTCCTTAATCATTGCTAAATTAAATTCAGATCCGTACCATTACCTGGACCTTTAATACTCTAACTTACCAGTTACTGGTAACTGACCAATGGCAAGTACCAATCGTCTCATGATTTCATCTATAGCTGCGTTTGATGGAGTGCAAATAAGAATTCTAGATCCAATACGTTTCTGCTGTTTCGCAAGTATAAGTTGAAGCACCAAACATACAATGGTTTTTGTTTTACCAGTACCTACAATCATAAAAATACTTTAACTGAACAATTTTAAATTTTAATTAATGATACCTGGAATCTTAAAATATTTTATAAAATTGACTTTACTGAAAAGTACTTACCTGGCGGACCATGCATAAGCATTAATTCTGGTTCATTCGAGAAAACCCGATCAACTATGTAGCTTATCATTGACTGTTGTTCTGAATTTAACTGTTTAATTTTTAAATGAGTCGAAATGTGTTTAAATTGTATATTCTAACCAACAAAAAGTCCATCTATGCATACAATGCTCATAGTAAAATACCTGTCTGGTAATTGACACCATTTCATGTGGCTTCAAAGTTGCAATATTATTTTCCCAAGTGTTTTTAACTTCCGGGGGAGAAATAATACGGTGGAATAGTTTAGACGATTGTAAAGTGTTTAAAGCTCGAAATTCACGGATTTTTGGCATGATGGGGCATATGCGCCTTACATATCCCAACGACTTTTTGTCTACAATAAAATTGCTGTTGGATCTACATACAATAGTTTCAGAAAATCGGAATCCATGATGGCCTTAAAGAAATAAAAAATACTGAATTAATAATGACTCAAACCATAAATACAAATTCATCAAATTAGGGTGTTTGCACGGGTCTAACCCGTGAAGCGGTTTTCGGAGCAAATATGACAAATATCGTGGCCAGGCCAGACTCAGGATCTCTTCACATCAGCGCTCGCAATTTTGCCAAATATAGAAATGCTTTACCGGTTTACCGTGCATGTAGAGTAAAATCTTTCCGAAATCACGTACAATTTTACAAGTTACTCATGATTATTATCTCGGAAGCTAAACGAATAGCCCACTTACGAAAAAAAACGGTCGTAGTTTTTTACGTCGCCAAAAAAAACTGTCGATAGTAAAGTGAATAGGCTAAACTTTTGGCTTTGGGCGAGTCATATCGAATCTGTGACAATAACAAATAAAAACAAGACNCAAGACTAACCTTTCTGCAAATGCAAACGGGGATCACATTTAACAACTCCACTAACGTGTTCCTGTCTAACTGTACTAAATATAGCCATTCCAAAATATTCCTTCTGAACAACTTTATCCGTCCCATTTTCTCGAACAGACATCCTTAAAATGACGAAATCCTTCTTAGACTCGATTTCATCCGGAGTTTTAAGCCACGCTACAAAACAAGATTCATTTTTAATTTAGATTTCAATATTAACATGATAAACTATACACAAATGATAGACGCATTTCATGAGTTTGAGCAAACCAACCGTGCAGCGCCAAAATATAAGTTATACATACGTACTATGGTATGTTATTTCGCACCAAGGATCATCCTTAGAAGACTTCAGATTTTGTTGACCCGGACCCTTAGATCTCGCGAAGGCACACATATTACGGCGATCGGCTTTGTCAATAGCTATCTTGTACTCCGTCCTTTCATAATAGACAAACGTTTTATTCTAACCATAAATATCTGGTAGGTCTTACAGAAAAAGCGTAGCATATGATTCAAACTAAAATCTATTATTTTGAAACTGTTATGACGGCAAAAAATTAAAGGTTTCGAAATTCAAAATGACATCATATACGCCGTGTAATATATCATTCGAAAGCTTGTTAAAAGTTAAGTCGACTGGTGTACTTAGTTTTTTCATAAATTGTTTTCAAGCCACATGTCTATGTGTTCAAACCAATTTCTTTCTCACTATTTCTGAGCTCCTTATTGTCCATCATATTTGTATGGTTTATTAAGGAGCTTAGCTCTTCATGAAATCGTGTATTCCGTGTGTCTATGAATCTGTTAGCAATCTCCTGGTCGTACGGTTTAACTTTAAAGATCTGTTTTTGCTAATCCATATCTAATGTTAGTATCTCAACACCTATTGTTTTTGAGCAAAATCCGTTTAACCATTATAACGGCAACAATTAACTGCTTTGAAATTTAAATACTAATATGTCGAGTGATATATCATTCGAAACCTTATTAAAGTTAAGATGACTGCTGGTAATTTAGATCATTTTAAAAATTACCGTTTGGCTGTTATAACGGTCAAAAACCTTCTTAATTCCTCGTAAACGCCTTTATATTTTCTCGTTGTTTTCACTAATCAAAAACTATAATCAATGCTTAAACACCTCTTGTTTTTTATGCAAATTTGCTACCCTCCTTTCTTCAATTATATTTGTATGGTTTATTATAAACTAACTGAACGATTTGGTACTTACGTTCTACTCCTTGCAGAATTTCCACTAATTTTACTTTTGCCAACTGCGTCATTGCTAATCACGGCCCATATTTCAAACAGTAATAGAGGATAATATATATGAAGATAATCACGGTATGACTGGTAGTCAACTAGTGTACTGGTAACATCTAAGTTTTCTGCTACCGGTGGAGCACGAGCCATCTTATGAGATTTCTGTTCCTAAAAGCAAAAACAAAATTATGCCATTATGCAATACGATACAACTTAAACAAAATTTTACAAACTTATTCCAAAATAAGTACCTGCAGCCATGCGACTCTCCAACTTAAAATACGTTTGAAGATATCTTCTTCAGAAATTAATGTAGTATATTCTAAACTTGACGGTGTAGGCAGTTTTCGTTTAGAACATACAGTCTCCTTGTATATAATATTAGCTACTTTTGCAGGAGGAGACTTAATAATTTCTGCTCCTACTTTTAGTAACTTGCTGGTAATCACTGTAGAACTCGACTTAATTCCAGTGACAACAGAAACGCTCGGTGCGTTTATTTTTTTCTCTCCATTAATAATCCCGTGCTTGTCAGAATTTGCTTTTAAATCGCTGCTAGTCACTGTAGTTTTAATTGCTGGAGCAGATGACTCTTCAGCATGGCCACGATATACATCACCATCAGGTCCCTTACTTAGTGGACTTTCATCCTTATTTGAACTTATTATGCTCTCCATTAATCCTTCATTTCTATTTCGGGCAGTTACTTTAATTCTTGCTGGACATTTCTTAGGACTCACGCTAACATCTACCTTTTCCATTCCCGACTGCTTTTTTAGCTCAACCTGTTTCAGTAGCAGGTTTCTTATGCGCTTTTTTTCATCCTTTGGGAGATCCCTCCTGGCTTGGCCTAACGAAGATGGCGACTTCTGATCAGAAACATCAATTGAAGTTGTGGTAAAACTTTTCCGACCTTTTGATTCAGATGTTAAACGAGGAGAAGGATGCTTAGAAGAAGCTGCTTTATGTTGAGCTCTGGCCGCAAATCTAGGCAAGGGGGCGTCTTCGATAAGTTTTATCGTTTTAGGCTTCGATGTTGTTGGGATTATTAGAGGACTAGACAGTCTTGCATGTTTTTCCTGCAACCGTCCATCGTCCTCCGATACATTATGAGTAACTACTGTACTATCTGCCCGCCGATCCGCATTCAACTGCTTTTTTTCCGAATCGATCGGCGCGTCTTGGCACACTCGCTTATGCTTATTGCGAGAACCCAATGTAGCAGTGTCGTTTTCTGATTCTGAATCAGAAGGGGTAACAGGTCTTTTTCTGTGGTCCCGCTCACCTAGTTAATGTGCAAGAAACAAAAAGGGGAAGTTAGATTGATAGAAAGGAGGTTTTTACATATGTAAGGTAAGATATCGCCTTCGCCTTACCTGTTTGCTGTCGATTTTCCTTCTGGACTTCCTGCTGACAGTCGAATAAATGAGGCATATGTTCTTTTAGCGAAGTTTCAAACTGTTCTTTCAATCTGGTTCTGGAAGCTGGTGTAGTGGTATTGTAAATTTTTCGAGAAAGTGAAAAATTTCCATTTAGAAAAACTATTGGACAATGTAACCTAACAATTGGATTGGAATTCTTTGCTTTCTCTTTCAACTCATCGTTTCTGTTTAGTAATCGTTGTTTTTGTTCAATAACATCAAAATTTTGGCAAGTATCTGCTGCACCTTTACTTAGTACATTTGTGTCTACACTGGTTTTCAGCCTGTTTATACGTCCATTTTGTTCGACACCAACAACATTTTTCTCACCAAACGTCACCTGTGGTTTTGAATAAAAATCAGCCTTATTATTAACCTTCTGATCAGTTTCAGTGGCACTCCCGTTCACGTCGCTCTTTTGACCAGATTTTAAATTTACCTTCACTGGTTTAATAATATTAGATTCTGACTCTCCGAGTCCATCACTTGAATCGTCACTACTAGAAGTTGGATGTCTTCTCCGTACATTTGAAGAATTATAATTTTTTTCCCCATTGTCTGCCGCAGACACTAAACTTTCTTTTGTATTTGAAACTTTCACACTTGCCGTAGTTCGAATTGTACTGCCCGCAAAGCCCAGGGAATTGTCTAATAAACTCGGCGATTTCGACTTTGGGATCGCTGCCAAAGCTTCAGTTTCTTTGCTGATATTTGAAGCAGATGTTAGAGCCACAGCTATCTGAGACAATTTAGGAGGAGGCGGTGCAGGTGGTCGCTTCTTCGGGCTCGGTGAGTTACTTGAAGCAGAGGATGATTGAAATTCCCCAACAAATTGTATATCGTCATCATCTTTTGGTAGTGGGCGTTTAAAGAAGTTGTCATTATTGTTTTTACTTGTTAATCTTAGCTCATTCTGCTCGTCTACATTTATCACTTCTAAATGCACGTCCAGCTAGAAGTTTAAAATAATTATAATTATTAAAACTATTGCGTATTGAAAAATAAATACAAACGTTTTACTTTAGTGTCTGTACTCTGTACACATCACATCAGTCTCAAATCATCAACAATCAAAATCAACTTGTTAATCGGATGAAATTTGATACCTTTCTGAACAAGTAGACATAATACTTCGTATCATTCAAGTCAATACCACTATCTGGTTCTTGATGGCTTACTCCAATTCCTATTACATCGCTAAACCTAAGTTCCCTCTCAATATTGGGCGTCAGTTTGTTTCCATTCAAGAAAGTTCCGTTGGTGCTCTGTGATAAACGATTTTAGGAAACCGTAGATTACGAATAACACGTAGACAGTACACACACATAACTGCTCATCGATGGTTGGTAGACATATTGAAAAATAAATATCGGCACATTATTATAGTACCTTTAAATCTTTAATCCAGTAAGCTCGATCCCTCCGGAGAATTTCACAATGAAATTTGCTAACAAATTCAGAAGGACATAGAATCGGGATTCCGTCTCCTCTTTGTGTGCCTCTTTGGATTCGAAACTGTAAAAACAAAACAAGAATATATTTTTGTAAATATTCTGAATCATTTATTTGAACCAAAACAAGTTGAAGGGATGCGTGGAGCTTGGGAAATTCTCGGGCGGCTAACGTCTTGCAGCTATTATGCTGAATTTTGAAAATCTTCCTTGGGGCATCTGAATGTCATGAAGAAATTCTGAATTGTCTCAACAAATCGGATTACCCCCTCAGGTTTAAATGTCAACAATTGCAACAATCGGTAACCCCAGATGTTGGATGTAAGAAATTAGTTGATGTTAATCTTCCAAATTTTTGACATGCATCACGAATATTACTCAACAGGTTACAGACAGGTGGCAGACAGCATAAAGAGTTTATATATCTATCCAGCCGATTTCGATTTTACATTCCGTTCCAAATGTTCACATTTATGGGCATGTACTGATGTATTCACCATTGTCAGTACTTTATTCTAGTATATGAAATAGCTTATATACCTTGCTTCCTTCGACACACGGTATCCGTATACTTGTCTCGTCGTGGTGCTGCCGCACCAGTTCTCCATCATTAGTGGCTTCCATATTTCTTTAGAAATTTTATAACTGATAGATACAACTGTCACAAATCAGACACGCATTATGGCATTATAGGTACGTTCACAATGAGTGCGTATTGACACGCCGAAGGCCTATGTGACACGTTAACCCCAAAGACACGTCCAACGTCACACGTGTACGTGGAACGTCGTTGACTTTGCTTTGCTAGTTTGCTAAAATAGTAAAACAAACAAAGCATAAGCTCAATTATGCTGTATTCATGATCATAAAGCCTAGAGACTGTAAAAACCTCAATTATAAATTAAAATTATTGTTAAATAACTTAAATCGATAACATACAACAACACATTTTCTGTAGCCTGTCATCTGTACTCCCATCCGCCAGCGCCAGCGATATAAAACAGACCATTATTCACCATTTCACATCAATCATAATAAAACGTTCACACAGCACATAGAACTATACCAGTAGGACAATTGACAATGTTTTAAAATAGGGTTCATTCATTTCTCCCAATCTAACATAATATCCGCTCATTAAGTACACAATTCGACTCCATTAAAATATTAAAATCATCAACACCGGGGAGAAAGTGGAAATATATTTGAAAGTCTTGATTGACTTTTCAGGGTATTGGAGAGTAGAGCCTGTTCGCTCGCTACGTCAGATGATATATGTCTTTCACTTTTTATACATTCTACCAGATTCAAACCATTATTTTGCATTTTGCAAAATCATTGGGAAAAAAGTGATTACGTGATTAGAATCAAACATTATACAGTACCACTACACTAATTCAATACTCGAGAATGTTTAATGCACAATTACGGCAGGCATCTTAGCAGCCGGAGCCGGACGACTCAAATGATTATTTTCCCAACCTAACTAACAATTAAGTACCAATAAAATGTTCGTAAGCATATTTAACGTCCAAGCCAGCCTACTTGATTGTCTCGTCTCATACTGCACTACCACAAACCACAACACACGATACGATACGACCCAGTTGTTTTCATTCAGCTTTGTGTACAGTGTACACACACGCACACACAGGACAGAATAGATGGATATTTCCCCCAGCTCGAGTTCTTCCATCAGTGGCAGGGCAGAAGACCGCGCAAAATAAAGGATTTGAGGAAAATATGAGATTCAATGGTGTGTGTCAAATCCATGGGCAATGGGCAAAGCAATGCGTTCCAATAATACCAAAATTGTAATGAAGGGTATTTCATTTGACAATATGATGGTACGATTATTTATATCCTTTATAAAACCCTTGTCTGTTATCCTTGAAACTGGAAATCAGGATGAGAAGCATAAACTATGTCTAGATGAGCGAGGGAAAGTTAGGCATTCTATAATTTATTTATATTTATTCCCAGGTCCCCCCTCCCTCCGGTCCACTTTGGACTATTAGTTTGCTTTGAGTTTAAATAGTAAAGCAAATGTTGAAGCCAAAGCCAGTTACTAACGATAAGATTTATTGTTGAAACGATTTTTATAATGTCTGATACAGTCAACAATGTTGTAATACATTGCATATATATTCAGGAGACTTCAACACTACATAAGTACGTTATCATTTTACTTTCGAACGTTATATTTTTTAATATGTCGTAATAAAGTAGAATCCACCCCTTGAACATTTTTCGTGATCCTAAAATTGTCTCTAGAATGGTAGCTTTCGTATGGATCATCCACGAAATGCTTCTTCTTTATCCAATATTTAGTGACCATTCGATCTAATGTTTTACCCTCCCATGGCCTGCGAAAAATATGACGGCGCAGACGTTGTCTACGTTGGGCTGATTTCTTCCATAAATGACGGCTTCGACCTGGAATTGGGGATATCCAAGCACCCCAATCAAGTCTATAAAAACGATGGATTACGGCCTTTACGGTCTTTCTTCTTCCTTTACGATAGGAACATTTTGTCACGGTTCGAGTAGAACCCCATGGTAAACCAACAGTTGCCGTTGTCTGAGACTCCAATAAGGCCGACTGATATTTAATTGCAGTGGTTGAATTACTATGACTGATGGGAGGATGAATCCCTTTTGTGTTACAAACTGCATAGTACGATCTACAAAATCCGAAAACGGAAGGTGGTGCTGCCAAGATATTCGGAAACATCATATAAGGAACTGTCTTCTTCGCAAGTGTCGCTTTAAGTGGACCATTCGCTACGTCACCAACTGAATGGAGTAATCCCGATATAACACCAGGTTGTCTACCTCCGCTTCCTCCTATTGCGGACAGCCGCAACTTCTAAAAAAATAATATTCATTTATAACCAAATTTGAACGTCAAGTCAAGCAATAATGTCAAATGTATTTAATCTTTAGATTCAACATGTTAAATGTTGAAGGTTCTTACCCGATGTGCGGTGATCGCAACACCTGCTAGTTTTTTGGTGAACATCTTGGTGATTTTGTGATTTAGCAGTTAACCGACCGTGCAGATGCCTGATTGCGGCGCGAGTCACGTGTTTACCTCAAATATGATCTATGTTATGATAACCATCGCTTTATTGTGCCTTTTAGCACACTTTACATAGAAGAATAATAGTTTTAATAGGAAATTTCTATTTTAACCGCTGTGCAACAATCGCTTCGAAACAATTTTCAACACTTACAGCAGTCAACTTCAATCTAAACCCAATCACGCAACAAAAACCCAAATAGTGGGATGTTTTGTTGATACCCCATGGTGTTGGTTCTCTAGCACGCACGATGTCTTCCAGTCAGTACAGTATTAAGTACTTGCAGAAATACTTGTATAACGCCATTTTACAAAGCAATACACGCAGACGTTTTGGACCTAACCGGTCAATGGGGGGGGTGAAAGATATTTAGCTGAAAATTTGTATTCAGTCAGGTGTACTTTGATACGAGGAAAAAGAATCCGGTGAAAACTTTGCCAAATTCCACCCCAGTGTCCGGAAATCGCGGCGGGAGGAAAAATTGGAATTTCAGAGTGGCTGGAATTTGAACAAAATTTGTATTTAGAGGTATTATAACATGAAAAAGATGAATTGACCGGTTAGGTCTAAAACGTCTGAATACAAGTTAGAAATAAGTATGTATGAAGTGCATATTATTTTGAATTTGAGTTATTATGCACCTGTGTATCCACAAAAAAAGGAAATAGAAGTTCAATGTCTTGTGCCAATACTATCAATCCCAATGTCAGATAAGAATTTAAATCTAGAACTAACGAACACGAATTGTGATCAATGGAAGACGGATAAACTCGTGTTTTTATTTATTCCTGGAAAAGCTGCATGCTCTTTTTTGTAAATCTCTTCCGTCGTGTCACCAGTACCAGATGAGTTAGTTCCATGGTAGTAGAGAACCAGAGGTCAGTCATTGACTCCTATGGACACCTCACTACTCTTACTAGCCCTATATGGGTTTGAACATCTGCCTCCCGCATTTAGTACTCGTCCCATGTTAATAAAAATTGATACGTGGAACGAGTACTGTCACTTGAGTTGCATAAAAACAAAACTCTATAGGGAGGGACAGGAACTGTGTATCAGGGTGCTAGTGCTGTGGACATCTAACCCCCCAATCATGTATGTTCTTGAATTCACTAAAAAGTCTATACACCACTAACTGCTAACATGGGAATTTCGCTTCTTTAATATAACAGGTAGAAGTGTTCATTTATATCTTCATAATTCGTTACGCGTATCATTTTGAATATGCCGTATAATCGCGTATGGCTTATCGTTCTCATTCATGTATCGTTTCAGTTTCATTAAGTTGGACTTGGGAGAGCTTTTTCATCAAACAGGTGAGAAGGAAGAGAAGAGTACTAAACCATAGTAAATAGTAGTATTTAGTATCTATATATGTATTGAGTGCCAACAAGGTATACTCACCCTCACCGACCGATTTCGTGCGTGCCGAGCATTACGTTTGCTTGCTTGGTGAGGTTTGCTTGCTGCTGCAAGATAGGATATTGGTGGGACCATGTAATACACGGTCAGTTTACCATTTTACCCCATGAGTCTGGAGTCAATTTTAAAAGAACATTTATGAACG
>JAHZNA010000542.1:0-20441 GCA_027743935.1 Sinodicranocentrus sp. ZH6 | reverse complement strand
TTTGTGAAAATAGGAAGGCTACACACAATTCATACGAACAATTTCGTTGATAATGAGAGGAAAGAGGGGAAAGTTCCAATCCCAGTATTGTCCCCCCTCAGTTATGCAGTAATATTCTAAATCAAGCCTGCAACTATAAAAAAATGCCAACTGCTATTAATCAGCAATTTTGGTTTGACAGCTATTTTGCCTATTTTATTGTTATCGACGCGACGACAAGTATTTCTCACAAGCAGAAGTGAAGTGAATTGTAATATTTAGCTCACCTGATATCAATATATATCCACTTAGACAGTAAATTTCTTTAATTCTAACACGCGTAAGACTCCTAAAACTGGCCAACGAGATACTGGAATGCATTATAATGTGGTGCAGTGTGGTTACTTACATGTCGAAAATTGAAATCCAATTGATTTTTGACCCAATGAATGAATTATCCGGTTTTTAGAATTGATGAATTGACATTTACTGTAGAAATACATAACAACAGAAAACTGAACAGTAGCAGTATTTTATCACAAAGGGAGATTGTCAATGCACGAATTGTGCACGCAGCTCCCACGCGAAAAGGCAAATTGCATAAATGATTTTTTCATAAATTCCCCTCAGCTAAGGTAATCGAAAAGCAGCAATTTCGTCACGGTCATGAAATGAATAGAATAGAATACATAGCTGAAAATTTAAGTAGACACTACTTTGAGATAAACACGCCCAATGCTAATATTTTTCTCGGACATTTCTCGTTTTGAACATGAAAAGTGATATCTTACGGGGAAAACTGATCACACAAATTAGCACTTGTTCCTCTGACTTCGTTGTTGTCCGCTTCATGTAAAAACATGCAGGGTTTTATTACAATATTACAAACCTTCTGAAACCTAATCATTTTTGCTCTAAGCATTACTTATTTTTTGAATCCACCTGTTTCCAATTTCAACGCACAACAATGTAACAATAATTTTCATTACGTCAGTATTACAAGCCGTGTTTTTTAATAAAACAATTTTGGCAACTGTACAATGGATTTTGATTAACTATATTGGGCAATTAATTGGGAAATTTTATACTTATGCTACTCTTAAAACCGTATGAAAATGCTGTACGATTATTCCTGCAGTCCAGAGTTATCATCATTGCATGCATATATCAATTATTTATCTCACAAGTTAAATCGAATCGAAACTCAAATGGTTTATGAACTCGAACGGAGCAAAAAATATGAGGTTTCCATAATGTTTTCCTGTATCTGAAGAGATCGGATAGTTAACTTCAAAAACGGATCTAGGAGAGCAGTGTTTCAAAGTTCGTAGTAATTGAAAAAAGAGATTTTTGCTTGACTAGTTAATATTTTATTTTGGCATACATATTTGGAGTGCATAAATACGCATATTTATATAGTGTGGTAAATCTTGTACTTGCAAATGCTATTTAATGTTAGAGTTGGGGACGTTGGGGTAAACAGATGAAAATGAAATAACCTGACTAAATTCAATCCTTTAAACTTGAGGATACCTATTACCAATTTCAATTGTTAAATAATTCGAAATGCCCCATCTGTGTACCTGAGTTCAATAGACATAAAAAAGGGATAACTTTTTCGTTCTTAATTAAACTTTTCAAAGCCCTGTGTCATTTGTACAATTTCTCACTTGGTTGTAATCCGTTTTATGGTAACCCTATGTTACTTATACTATGCTTGTATATGATTTGTTTTTGGCATACCTATTGTTTATTGGCTATGACTTGGTTAATGTAATTTATATTATTTGTTTTTCTTGAATTGGCCTGCTAGATTTTATTACAACAATGGAATACGGTACTACGGTACCACGGCACAAAAGTGTCAATGGTGTTATTACTGGGAGATCAATTACGTTTTGTAACTGAAGTTTTCATAACACTTAAGTAAAGCTGAATTTGAATTTGAAACATGCTTATCTGATTTTATTTCCAAAACGATCCATTTAAATTGTTGGCTTAATTCTACATTCAATTAATGACCACAAACCATATCCACCAAGTAAACTTAAAAAGGGTTCATCCTGCTTTATTCTTATTTTCGGTTGGGCTAAACACACTGGTCATATACATGCATTCTTGATAACATGTATTTTCCCCAGTCAAAATTCGATGCTCTTCCCGAACAAAATATGAATGGTAAATAATGACTATCTAAAAGCAGTTTTAAGTGATGGTGAGGAGAGGAGAGTTTGTGCAGTAGTTAAGCTTTGATAAAAGGTGTGTTTGCTGTTTGCAGCAGTTTCATGTGTACGGTAGGTCATTGACGTAGCAGCTGCTGGGAGTTAATAAAAACGTTAAAAATGACGAATAATTTCAAGAATGATTCAACGAGAAAAATAATGGTTATTGGCAATAATGATAAGTAAAGTAAGACTAATGGATGCATATAGCTACATCAGTTAAACCTATCGTTTCTCCAGTCAGCACACCTCAATGTCAGCCCAGCACAGCCAATATTGTGCAAAGCCACTCACCCTCCCTGAGTGACACTTCTAAACTAAACACTTTTGCATGATAACAGAGACGAACGAACGCACGCGAATGTTTTCCAAACAAAAGGAGACAAAACAAACAACACGCAATGGGTTGGAATGTTCAATAGATATATAAGTGTACGTACATGCATTTTGGCTTAAAAGCAATGAAACTTTTTCTATTAGTGTATATAATCATTATTTGTCTCAAAAAATCGTTATTGATTAAAGACGTATTGCCAGTACGGCATGACATGATGAATAATACTTTCTGTCCAGTTGTGCTTTGATGCATTTGCAATTTTTGGCATATCAGTGAGAGACCAGCTAATACAAAAAAGACGGAACGATGTCCATCTTCAATAATGAAGATAAACTAGGAAGATCTTCATTATGACCTGATTCCATAGAAAGTGCATGCAAAACTTTTGCATTACATATATCTATCGCCAGATTTTGTATGGAGATATAGTCTCGTTCCTCAACTGGAACGGGTATTTTCGTCGTCCTCTCATCTTTGCGTTGAGGGATAGGTCCTATTCTGGAGTTGTTAATAATAAAAAAAATCCTATATCCACCTCACCGATGGAGGCGTCAGAAAACTTTATGTTTTGATAGCATACTTTGCACAGGTCGTCTCATACATTATTTCATCGAGTCGGAGAAGTCCTGCTTCTTGTTTGCTCGTCTTTGGGATACCAGTTTCCAGAGGTAGTATCTCTGATATGTGTATGCAATGTTTGCCGATTCTGTAAGATAATGAGCAATATACGACCAACCAGTATATGATATGGTATAATGTACAATACTTTTATCCACTGTGATGTGAAGCAGTAGCGAGGTTTAAATTAAGTATTGAACTAGCTCTCATTTATAGAATATTACACCGATTTTCTACTTTGATATACAATCCTTTTAGGTATCTAGGTTGGTCCAGTAGTCAGTAGCATAAGCTAGAACAGGGAACTAGCTTCTGAATTTCGGATTCAATGCATGTGCATTGCCAGGTTATGTGATTATTAACTACATACAACTGCATTATGTCCATTAAACGGAGAAAGCAATCTAAAGATGCTGCTCCCATCCCACACATATTTTGCCACTATAAGCGACGGGGAAGTCTTGTGTAACATATATATGTATGTAATACACATATTATGAGTCTCCAGTTCAGTCCTTTCTCGATATTTATAAGAATTCCTTCTACCCCTATCGCTTGGAGTACTTTTCCGTAGATCACAATCTGTTCACTCACCCACAGCGAGCGTAAATCCCGTTGCTGCTGAGAGAAAGTTCCTACTTTTTCATACGAAACGAAACTCATCTTTTGGTGGTGGTGATTGTAGAAAGCAGTAGCAGTCAAATCAGATTTCCATGTTTCGTGTTCGTAAAATACATTATATTGCTATCACCAACATGCACAAGATGTATGTACTTAAGCTCGGTGGAGTCATCATGACACCAGAGGAGACAGGAGAATGTATTGCCTGCACGCGGACCCGTCATTATTGGTGAGGATTAGCGAGAGATAAAGTTTGTGACTATGAGACGACTCTTGGGAACCCCTTTTGTGCAACGTTTGTCTCAATCACATTTCATTTCATTTATATATCATAGCAGTTTATCTTGAAGAAAATGTGTTTTGATTTAAATCACGTATATAACGGTATCACAAGAATCTGGATCTGGATAGACAGCTGGTGAAAATTTATGCGGAGCCAACCTTCACTTCACATACACATAAAAGTTTTACGTGTTTTCACACAAATCAGTTAAAACTTTAAAAGCAATCCTTTCACCATACAAGGAAAAATCATGGTGCACCCCTGTTGCGGCACAAGGTACTTCATAATAAATTTATTTGCAGCTTCTGACAGAAGTACATTAAATTCTGTGAAACATTAATTAAACGCGTTCAAAAACTGATGTTTTAGTATTTTACGCTGAAAATATTTGTAATTGAACTGATTTTTAAAATTTATTTTGCAAGCTTGAAGCAAGGAACAAAGTTCCTGGCCATCCTTGCAATGGTAAGTAAAATAAGTTCTTTCAACTGTATTTGACTCCACAGTTTGCAGTCCACAGGTTGCTAATTGTCAATGTTATTTTACAGGCATTATCGGTTCTGGGAACAATTATTTCGGGTATGTATTTGGTGCTGATTGCCGCAGCGAACATCAGAGGCGGCGACTCAGGAAAATTCCAAGGTAAAAGTAAAGTGTAATTGAAGATGTATTAGCCTAACAAAAAGAAGCGTGTTGGCTCCTCATGAATGTAAAATATACAAAAGAACTTGAATTAACGGAATTAACGTATTAGCTAAGGAATGATTTTCAAAAATCTTGTCCTCACAATAACAGCATATTTCGTAGAAATTTTGAAAAAGTACGAGTAATTCATGATGATATTCGACCAGAGCTTCGAAAATCCATGCGTTTTCGAGAGAATATGTCGAACTTGAATAGATCTGATCTGACTCAAACTGATGAGATTCGACTCTGAGAAAATTAATATTGACTCAAATTCATTGTATTGGTTGGCTAATACTAATAGACGAATCCTATATGGAAGCAGAAGAAGACTGCATCGACAGCATCATTCCGGAACCACTGATGGTACTGATAATTTTCATATTCTGCATTCTTAATTTGTTCCTGGCGATAATGCTTTTCATGGGTGCCGAACAGGTAAAATTAAATTGATATTTATTTTTTATTTTATTAATTGCAAATTATTTTCCACCGTGTGTAAATTTGTGTATAAAGCTTATTCGACTTTTTCTTAACAGGAAAATTTACGGATTTGTCACTTTTGGTGGAGAACATCTTTTGCATTATTGCTCATTGACATCGTTATTTTGCTCGTTAGTGTTGCAGTGTGTAAGGCTAACATAACAGACCTTGTGATAAATACTGCAGAAATTTTTCGCAGTATGTATGAGCTGTGGGTTGTAAAAGCTTTCATGACTGAACTCAAAACGAAACACGAAAGCTCTTGTAGGATTGAGGTGAATTTGGCGTAGAACCCAGCTGGACTTTCCTGACAGGACAGGTATCGGACAGGAGTTCCAACTCTGTAACGGTGTTGTGTACAAGATTCGATGCATCATTAATTTATAGAGCTTGGTTTAAATACGATCCGATTAATTGTCATGCTCTATTTCTCAGTATTCTCACCTACCTAAATACATACATATAGGACAAAATAGTTTTTTATCATTCTCATTCGGTACGAAAGAGAAATCTACCGAATATTTTGCAGCTACGCTAGAATATAGCGACTACTGAAGTCGAAGTCAGTACACATTCTGTCAAAGAGTACTCATATTCATGTAATATAATATACGTATATGTAGAGTAACGGGCTGCATCATGCATGTTAGATTCAAACGCAGGCATGTTTTATGATCGTAAGTAAAATAGAATTAATGAACGTGTAGTAGATCAATGAAATATGAGGAATTCATATAAGTAACAAAATTAGTGCCAGTGCGCCCAATTTATTAATTTCCGTGCATGTTATTAAGAATAACTTTATGGATGTACATGATGTGCCATATGCCCAAGGCCTATAATATGCATACAGACAACAAAATTTCAAACAAGATACTGGTATTGTCGTCGTGAAGATTTGGCTTTCACAAAAGTAGGGATACACCCAAAAAATTGGCAAAACTTCTGGACAACAATAGATAAATAACAGATGCATAAGAAAGATTGAAAGTAGAATGTTATTTAAGTATGCAATACGGTGGCTAAGTCGGTTCAGACAGATTTACTGAATGGTTTGACGATTTAATGGAAATATATTTACATCTGGAAAAGGATTCCAAAACCTTTATGCATTGGATCTTTTAGGATTTCTGCGGCACATACCCCAACACTGTAGGACGAAGATCGAATATCTCTTATATGCCACACCAGACTAGACCTTGCATGTTGCATTTGCATGTGCCCTCGGCCACCACCAAATTGATATTGTTAAATTTAACAAGCTGATGTGGATTAACTCCATCGCTTCTGATCTTATGAGTCTAAGAAAATCTATATTCCCATTTCCACACAACGCATGATTTTGTTCTTCGTACACTGACTTTTGCATTAAAAATTGGAATAATGAGTAAATTTAAGTATTCACATTATATATTACATAGGTAATCAGTGGTAATCAGTAATAAATGACAGGTCTTTTCATGAAACTTTCTGCCTTAAGCCCACCAATTGCACATACCTAGTTCATCGAATTCAATCACACGCTTACTACTTTGAATTATAAATCACAAGCCTTATTATGGATGTAATACAATGCACAAATGCACTTACAATTTATACCCTCCACCCCTGATCTTCAACAGGGTACCTTTAATGATGTGTACACGACAAGCTTGCAAGCTTCGTGTGCTTGGCAAGTTAGTCTATTTCAGGCAATATTACTGTTTTTTCGAAGCGCTTTTACTCTAACATACATGTACAGGAAGATTTTAGAAGCCACGTAATTAGTCATTAGTCTTTTAGCATCAATTCATTCAATTCTCATCTCATCAATTTCAAGATACTCTTTTAGAAAATGCTATATCCAGGGTTTGCAACAAAGTATGCGATGAATGATAGAGGGAGGATATCCAAACCGAATGCATTTTCTCTATATAATCATTTTGGAAGTGCCAAACCAATGCATAAGTAGAACGGTACGGTAGAATAGAACTGTAACTGTATAAACTATAAATTTCGGATATGCCAACCGACTAGACTAGAATATTGATTGATTATTGAATAGAGTATTGATTGCGTTTATGAATATGATTCAAAATACTAAGCCATTGGTGCATGGACATTCTACCTTAAGCTCACAGTTCGCTTAATTCGTAATCATAATAACCATTATGTAATGTAAAATGTACATTCAACACTAGTGGAACTTAGGAAAACGTAACTACAATGAATGGACGATGAAAATACAAGTACAAAATAAAAATTGATCATTTAAGCAAAAATATGTTTCTGAAATCTGAATCATTAATTTATCACAAGCAGCATATATCTCTCTCTGCCTCCTGCATATTTGGTCTCTATTCATGTCTCAATCGTTCATTTTTTACAAGGCTGATATGAACTCTCTTATGAAACTGTATTTGTAATTCTTGTTAATTAGCTGGGTCATCTTTATTAGGGCCAGATGGCCAATGAAACAGAGTTTTAAAAAATAAACACGCAAATAATTTTTGTCTGAATTCAAAAAATACAATTTTTATTGGTTAACCAAACCAAACCGTCAAACATATTTTAGCAGCTTATCAGCATACATACATACATGCATACATACTTACATAGCAATTCGATTTTTTATCTTCTTGGGTACATTTTCAAATTAAACACGGATTGTAACACAAACGAACACGAAATTACATTAACGGTTATGAACACAATCGATACCATATTTTTCATATTGGAAGCATTATTTTCGGTTACAGAAGTTACAGCGGATGACGATGATAACATTTTTAAACATGTTAAGCGTTCGATAGTATTTATCATATTATATCAGTCTATGAAATTGCTAACTAGAAACTAATGCAGGTAGGAACGTAGGAAGTCGGAACAGATACTTGAATCAAAGTACAAATAATTTACTACGTTCAGCTAGATTGTGACAGAAGAATTACAAATACAAATAATATTCAACACATTTTGCAAATGCATTCACCAATTACAGTTATCTGAATTTTACCTTACGTATCGTATGCATCTAAAAGATAAAGATTATATGTAATATGTACATACCACATTGTGGGGATACACGGTACACATTTATTTATGGATTATTTTAAGTTGCAAATTCATTAATTTATCATTAATTATTAGTGAAAGCCTGCTTTTTCTTAAGGCCTGTATGACTCATCCATCCTAATCACTCTAGAATGTCCTTTATAGTTTGCAACAGAGTCCATTACACATTTGGCCCCTGTTGTGAGGGTTGGTTAGTTTGAAGCTGTATAGGGTTCCATACTTGGTGTCCCACTTGATTTGGATAGACTGTGCCCGCAGCGACATTTCTAAATCTATTGTATAATTCCTGTGTCTCCGCTGTTTGGGGCGTGGGCAGTGATCCTTCGTTGTAAAAAACGCCAGGTTGTCTTACCGTCATGCTAGTTCCAGATCTTGCGTTATATTGTACACCAGTCACCTGGCTCACCGGTGTGTTTTGCTGCGTTTGAGATTCAAACGCAATTGGCAGCGGAGGGAGGATAGGATCATTTGCCTGAGGTATAGGTGCGCCAGCAGGCCGAATTTCTTGAAGAGCTTTTTGAAGCCACGCCTTTAACAGATCCAATGAAGGATCTGATCCTTGTCTATGGTCCGCTGGGAGCCGATTTTGATGGAGCATTCGCTGTCTGATATTTTCAATCACTTTTAAGGAAGTATGGGTTGCTTCATCAATTTGCTCTGGAGTTGCATTTGGATTACGATCTTTGAGCCGTTGTTGAACTTTCGAAAACGTTGCATTATTGTCCAAACCACTATTATTTGCATTGAACTGCCGCTGTCTTTCACTTTCATATTCTCGCCACGCTAGTTCTTTTTCTTCGTTGCTCAGCCCTTCATCTGTCTTGTTTTCTAGCAACGAATTAAACTCTTCGTAACTTCTGATCCAGTCAGAGTGAGAAATCAGTAGATCTGCTAGAAGCCTGTCTTTGGGTACTGCGAGCGTATCTTTCAAAGATATATCTTTGTCGTACCTGCAAAAAAACATCTCAAAAACTTACATGATGAATTTTACGAAATGATTATGATGAAGGTCAAATGCATTAGCATTGTAAGACAGTAGTACGAGTTACGTTGCTAGCAAACAATTCGGTCATGTTTTTACCTGCTAAATGCAGACTTCTCATTAAATATCTCGCAGTCTCTGTGGCGGTCAGAAACTTTTGTTTGGCCATCGATTCTAAAATACTCAATATCACGCCGCCATATTCCATTAGATTCTGTATCGTTCAATGGAAAACCATCAGACCGGTTTTTGTGTTGTCTTTCGGTTTCTGCGTTCCAGTCCGCTAAAAAGTCTTCTATGATGTCTAATGACGACAGATACTGACTAAAAACGAGCACTTTGTCACCGATGCTCTCGCAGGTTTTTAAAATCTGCTGCAACACAACGATTTTGCCACTTACGTCAACACCACACATATCACTTTTGGAACTATAAACTTCTTTCCACCATTTGTTAGAACTTTTTTCGATTTCTTGACCCTCAGACGGATTTGTAACAGTAGAGGGTTCACCATTTTTGGAGCCGTGTGAACGCTCTTTTGCTTTTGCTTTTTTTCGACCATCAGAAGTCGTGCTTTCACTTGAATCACATTCTGAAGTTACGCTGTTTGCGCCTTCGTCAAAAATTAAATCTTTAAGTGGAGATTCATCAGTGGCTTCATCACGATTTGATCTACCCATAGTCAACGCAATTGGATGCGACCACACTTTTACCAACTCAGAATAGTATTTAAGTATATTCTTTTTTCTGATATTGAGATCACTATCGACTACTTTATGCAAGTAATACTTATATAGAGTTTCCTGTTTGTCGGACAGCTTAATTTGAATAGTATATTCAAATTTTGGTAATAAATAAGGCTCTAAAATTAAATAATCACGTCGCTGCACACAGCCTTCTAGTTTTCGATGCAAAACATGAGCTCTTCTTTTCATAACTTTGACATCTGCATCAGTAGAATCTGCGTGCTGCCCGTTTCTGATTGGATTTACAAATCGATTTGTAAATTCAGGAAGAGAACCTAACAAATTTGGTTTCACAAAATTCATCATTGTGTGGTATTCTATTAAGTTGTTTTGAAGTGGCGTTCCTGTTAGTACAATTCTTCTTTTAGTACTAATATTATTAACTGCCAAAGAAAGCAAGGATTTCCAATTTTTTAGCATGTGGCCTTCGTCACAGATAACAAGGTCTGGTCCTGGATTGAGTAAAATGCTGTTAATTTCCGCCTTTATATTTTCCTTAAGTTTTGACTTTCCATTCGGATCCGCTAACAACCGGAACAAGTCATAGTGAACAATTCCAACTCCTCCGCGTTTTTTCCAAGTCCGCAAGTACTCCACACGAGATTCGCTACTTTTGCCGTCATATAATTTGTGAATTTTGATAGCAGTAGCATCCTTAGTCCAGTTTCTAAACTCATTATACCAGTTATTTACCGTACTGAGAGGACAGATGACCAAAACGGTTTCAACCTTGCATATAGGATTATTCAGAAGTGTGTGAATGAAAGCCACGCTCTGCAAACAAGAAAGACATTCACTTTTAATAACTTTCCGCTAATTCAAATCATTAGAATATTATTTCAACGCCATGTCATTTGAAATGGCACGGTTGAATTGGTTTATCCCTCACCTGAAGTGTTTTGCCTAAACCCATACAATGAGCTAAAATACAGCCACCAGGGATCTTATCCTCCTTAATCATTTGAATTGACTCGAAACATGCACCGTACATAAATTTAATTCCGTCAGCTTGATGTGGTTTTAGATGACTTGAAATCGATGGATCAACCTCTAAAGTGGTTTCGCTGTTAGAATCAAGAACCAATCTTATTTTTTCCAATTGGTTTGTGTCAGTGGTTCCTTCCCGAAATTCGTTATACTGTAAACCGAAGCCAGTTAAAACACCAGATCTAGATTCTCGATATCTCGATGTACGTAAAATAATGAATAACAGGTGTAAAAAGTTGATTATTACGTATTACCGATTTCTGTTTTTCAGAAAGTCGCTTCCGCCTTTCCTCTTCCTCCTTTTCAGCCTCTCGAGTAGTTTTTGAAAGTGTCTTTTTAGACATAATATTACGTATATTTTTCCGACCTTTTTGAGAACATGAGGCTTCCATTTCATCCTAGAAAACAATTTCAAGTTAGTCACACGCAAACCACTAGCAAATGTATTAAAATGACAGCAAATATTTTACTTGGGGAATTTCTTCGATGTCACTGTTGTTGGATTCTGGTTTCTCAGAATCCCCTGAATCTTCTTGTAAAATACGCCTCCTTCGCTTCTTTTTTCTGGTTAACAAATAAATACTTATACTGTACTACCTATGCAAATTTACTTGTTTATACCTAACTACTTAGGTAACTACTAATATGATATAAATAGTAACTGTCTGCCAACTCTGACATCATTTCATACCTTCGTTTACCATCCGGGGAACCATCATGACCTCTAAGTCTTTTTTTGGACGATTCCTTGAAATCTGAATCCGCATCGCTTTCAATAGTCATGAGTGAATGATCTGAATTAACTTCTGATTTAATTCTACAAAAATAGAAATAGATAGATAGATAACTTATACAATTATATAAACCAAATAAACCACATAGGTATTTATTTACCTTTTTCCAGTTTTTCTTGTGACTGACACATCAGAATCAGAGTCTCGGGCTGGTTTCTTAGACTTCCTCGATTTTTCTGGTATATCAGAATCACTATCTTGCCCGAGGATATATCTCTTGTTGTCTTTTTCTGAATCTGAAGATGAACTGATGGAAGCAATTTTATAATATTTCTACAAACAACACAATTAAAGATTGGATTTAATGTCTATTCTACTAACATACATATAGAAACACGAAATGAAGGTTTTACATAACTAAAATCCTCTTCCATTCACAGCACAAATACGCAAACTTAGATTACATATTCAGACTATAAAATTGCCCCGGATGTAGTTCCAATAAATACCTCGCATTGCCTAGAATTTTTATGTGTAGATTTGACTTTTTTGTTTTTGTAAAACTCAGAAGGTTATTCATGACAAGAATTAATTTTTTAAATGCCAAATATGGTTTGACGCTTATGGGAAAGAAAATATCAATAGTTTTTTCCTTTGAATTCATGCATCTAAAATCCTTCACCAGTTGCTGAGCAGAACATTTTTTCAGGGTCTTAACAGTGCTAATACGTAAAATGTTTATGGTACTTAGCTCGCCCAATACCAACCGTTTCTGAGTTTCTTGTTTTATTTGACGGCAAACTGTACAATTACATCAGATTATGTATGCATAATATATAATACAAAAACACATTTTATTTTAATGATTTATAACCTTTTTATTAGTTGTCGTTTTATGGCTTAGTTGTTTTGACGTCTTTGTGTTTGATTTGCTATTTTCATCAACTTCCTCATCAATTTCCGACCATGATTCTAAATCTTCCGATTCACTGCTGCAAGAACTAATGGTATTAATGGCAGTCACGAGTCCGTTTCTTAACTTATATTTTTTATTTTGATCATAGGTGTCGTCTGTATCATCTACAAAAATTAGTAATTTACTGATCCAGTTAGCAATACTAGTAAACACGGAATGTTGTCCAAAATCTACCTACATTATTTATGTCAGTTTACACATATTTTATACCTACATATATACCTAATATAATAAATAATACATGTGCATTAACATAAAATATTTACCCGAGAACGAATCATAACTATCATCTTCGCTTCCACTTCCGTACTTTCGTTTCGCTCGCTTGATTTTTAAAGGTTTCTTTCTTTGCCCACTTTTCCTATTGTATTTCATCGTGTGAACCATTGAATTTCTAGTACTGAAGAAGAAAATATTATTTAATAAGAAAATACGTTTTTACCATTGTATTAAGAGAATAATTAAGAGGGAATGAGTAGAAGAATTGAATAGAATTTTTACGCACAGTCGCTTTAACGCTTTGTCTAACTCTACAACACTATCATCAGAGACTGAACTATCACGGTCACTGTAGTCAGTGGAACTGTTCGTGTCTAGAACTTCATATCGGCGTTTTTTAAATTTGTTGTAATCCTTGAGTGTTACATAACCATGATTAATCAAACATTTTTCGATGTTTGGTTCCAATCTATCGAGCTTAACCACTGCGACACCATCTTGTAATTTAGTATCATTTAGGCAATCGGATTTGCGATTATGAACAGTTTCAGGTTTCTTAACTTTTGGCTTATCCATTGTTTGTCGACCTCGGGCATTGTGTACTGAACCATCAAAATCTGAATCAGATCCCAGAATATCCATCATAGCTTCGAGTTCCTTTTCACTTCGTTTCGCGTGTTTATGGTTTAATTCTCGCTTAGTATGACTGCTAGTATTTTGTGGTTGTTTATCGCGGTTACTGATTTCGGAATTTTTTGACAAAGCCTTTTTTATTTTGTCATCTGCCTTGGGGGATAATTTCTGTTCTTCGTTAGTGCATTTTTCCTTAGCTATTGGCATCACTACAGTTCTAGTTTCATCAACTTCTAATAAGCTTTGGGAATACCAGTCGTTTGGATCTTGTAAATCACTTTGATCGGCAAGAAAATCTTGATTCTCGTCATCGTCAGGATGAAAAATATTAACTGTAATATGGCCTTCATTCACTTCATTATTTTCTTCCATTTTTGTACTTTCTTTCTCAACAACGGTAAGCCTGCTGGCGTCTTCAGGCACACTGGATATTTCTCGTTTAATATTTCCTAAACTAGAGTGCGTTAATTTAGCTGAATCGTTTCTTTTAATTGGCATTATAGATGTTTTTCCACTAGCATCTGAATCCGAACTTTCGGGATCAATATGATCAGGCTCACTTTTCGTCCGCCGACATATTGTCTTGCTTTTATCATTTAATCCACAATTAGAGACATTCGCGAAAACTTCTTGTTTAATTACAACTCTTTGTCTTTGCTTGCTTTCACTGGAAGGCATTACAATTTTCTCTGGAAAAACGTTATTTGCGTCAACAAGCGTTTCTTCGTCACTGGCCGGAATCGTTTCAACATCCTCATCGACTACCTCATTTTGTACCTGGTAAGGCGGATTTGCAGTAGAGCAGTCCTTTTTGCTATATGCAGTTCCTCTTAAGTTTTTTTCAATTCCTTCGATCTCCTTTACATATCCATTAGGAATACAGAATGAACTGTCGATGTTTCCAGACATGTCGTTCGGTTTGTTGGATTCTTCTGCTGTCTCATTAGTATTTCTGCTATCATTTAAAAAACTCAACATTCGATTTTCATTATCGAAATACTTTCTCGGGAAAGTTGGCCCAAATACTTCTGATCCAGCGACAGATACAACAGTTGAACATGTCTCCAACCATTCATCCGGTAATGCGAAGCGTTGCTGCAATTCCTTAGTCATTGTTACACTAAGCGATTGCAAATTTTTTATAGCTTTTGCTATTGCATCATTGTATCCCACAATAATACTTTTCCCAAGTCGTACGCTTTCGGGTCTTCGTTCATCTTGGAGAATACTTAGATTCCTTTTGATTTTTCTAGTTGTTATTGAACCAATTTCGTCTTTAAGTATGTCGGCAGTGGAATCTATTTCACTTTGGTGAAATTCCAACCACCGAACCAGAGTTTCCTCTTGAACTCCATTTCCGTTAAGGTCTTCTTGGGGCAGAGGAAGCGGCATTCTAACTTTTTACTTTGATTTTCTGTTAATTAAAAACACGCGTGGTGTGAATAATATTATACAATGTACATTAGCTACATATATTAAATTTAAACGATGATTTTTTCTAAATAACGATGAAAGGTGAAAGGGAAGAGTTTAGGGTTAGCCACAAACCTATACAAAATAGAATGAATTTGGTGACTCTGTGTCAGTGTCAACTGTCTGTCGTCATCTATGTACTATCTCCAGTGCCAGGGTATGTGTCAGGGTAGTTGGTTTTTGGTAGTGCAATCAATCAGCGTTCAGCGAGTAATAAGCAGCTGCAGGTTTAAATCAGCTGTCAGTTCGACCCCTATAGAGTGCCAGAGTGCCTATCCTTGTCAACTGTCACTGGTGTCACCTGCAATTACAATAAAAACAACGAGGTCAGCGGTACACAACGCAGTTTACGGGTTCACATTCACAACCCCAAATATCGTATCCTACATTCAACATTAACTATACATAATAATATTAAATATGCGCCCTACGTACAACGTATATTCAGCTCTAATACATAAAACAATACTGAACACTCAAACTTTGAAAAAACTGATACAACTGACTACTGAAAAAATTTCGAATGTAGTACACGAAAACACACATACAACATATTTCAGTCGAAAATCGAATCTTTCAACAATTAACTACACATTCATCTAATCCAGTAAAGGAACAGTTTGAGTTTACAGTATCTTCCGACATAAACAACATTACCTTCTTACCAGAACTACCAACACTGTGACCACATTCTCGGTTAAAGCCAAATCTCAAACTTGGAAGTCCACATGATGGGCTGATGGCAAATGTTAATTTTTATTTATATTCGCAAGATCCAAAATCCTCGTAGAAATTGAGGTGAACCACCCATTCCTTCTATCATTTTTGTCATTCACACAGCAAGTCTAGTATAATTATACTAACTAGTACTGTCAGTGTCAACAGTCTGTTGATATATTTAAGTTAAATTTGAAAATGAAGTGGAAGAGAAGGAGGTTGCCTGACGTTTGTTTAACATAGGACAAAAGTATTCGATCTTGTTTTTCTTGTTTGCTCGCCGCGTTTCTTCGACGAATGAAAATACTTGATGATGACTTGTGTGCGTATGCGTATGGCATTGGCAGTAGAGTAGTACTGTGGCACAACGCGTTTCATTCAAGCAAAATCTGAACCTAGGACATTTAGCATTGTACGAAAAAATATCCTCCGTTGGGATTTCTGAGTTTGTGATGCTCTAGATTAGATGAGTGAGGTGAGGACGGACTCATATGACTCATCTCTAGCAAAAAAAGATAAAATTCAACAAACGTTGGAGGGCTTGCTTCAAAACCCAAATGTGATTGTTAGCATTGCTTTAAATAATGGTCTCGTGAAATTAGGATACAGGATACACGACTATGGATATTACTAAGAAAAAAGTTCGAGGATGGAAATTCCTAGCCTAGGGACGAAGAAGGATGTAAATAATTTAAAACTTGGTTTTTTAAGGTACCCTAATAAAGCTTAACTTGGAATTTGGAGATTCATCATGCTATTATTGGTACATAGGTATGTATGCATATCTTTTATAGCATTCTAGATCTTGGCATCAAAAACGTGAACTGATATCGTAAAGGGATTCAGGAGCTTTTTTCGAGTATACGAGAGACAAAGATTTTGTTCCTTTCTGTCCTTTATCTTTATCTAATATATTATGCATATGTGCATGTCAATTTTTTCCAGATAAATCCTATAAATCTTTTATGTATAATGAATATTAATGAAGAGAAAACTAGGTATTTACATATTTCAGGGAGATTTTAATTTATGCTCAACTTAACGCTGGCCGGTATTTGTCAATTTTTCATAAGATTTTATTTTTTATCCAAATTATTGATAGCATTCAACCCAAAGGCGACTAGTGAAGCATTTTGTAAAAGGAATTCGGCAAAAGGTCATAATTTTGCTTCTAGACAACTACTATTTAAGTATTTAAAAAGCTTTTAAATATTTTCGCCTTGCTGAAAATGAGATGCTTGCTTATGCAATCCTTCCTCTATTCGTTTCTTCTGAAGTGCCTCGATGCCATTTGGTTCATCATCGATGTACTTTTCCACAATGCTTCGCTCGTTATTTTCTCTGATTTCTTCAACGTCTTTTTCATATTTTACTGTTCTTAATTCTTCCACATAGGAATTAATGGCCCACAAACCGTAGAGATGTACGAACATTGAGATAATAAATGGAATTTGTGAAAATAGCGGTCGTCCACCAATCAGGTACATAATTAAGATGATGGCTTTGAAAAAAAAAATTGCAGAGCGGACGTAAAACCAAGTCAGGCAAATTCCAGGACTTCGCTGCGAATGGAAAAACAAATAGAATATTTCTGAAAAAATTGTCAAACCCTTCATCCAACTCTAACGCATAAAATAGCATGTTGATGATATTGATAACTCACCTTGTGCACCCCAATCATCAATAGTACGAAAACGCACAGGTTAACAGATGTATAAAAAGCCACCAACGATAGACTGATAACTTTGTGATTCGTAGCAAATACTAAAAAGAACATTTATAAACAAACTTTAATGTTACTTTTACATGGTAGAGAGCCAATAGAAGGTTGAATTTTTTTTTTCAGTAAAGGCACTGCTGACAAATAACAAAAAACGAGCAAAGGATTGTACATAGCGATTAGCGATATAGCATAATGGTATGAATATGCATAAATTGCATAACCATTCATTGTCAATTTGCATAATATTCAGCATTTAGAACATATTTGGGTGTTGGCCCAATTTGAAATAATGCAACCACACAGCGTTAAACGTTACCTTGCTTGTATTCTTTACTATGGTCCTCTTGGGAGGGCAGTAGCCCAGCTCCGGAGGATTTCATATCATTTTCTGCGGAGATATTCTCAAACGGATCCAGAGTAATGATATCATATCGGGAGAGCATTAACACAAACCATATCAACCCGAAAACTCCAAATATCTTGAATATACCATGAAATTTCATAATTAGACCACATCATGAACATATTATTCTAATTTACCTAATCTCTCTTCAAACTTACAATTAAATACACTTCTTATTTGATTGAAAACTCTAAAAGCATCTAAACTCACTCACAGCAGCAAGGCAAACTCTAAAATGAGCTTTGAAAAAGAATAAAAATTACATTGGAATTTTCAGGGCTGTTTTAATGCTTTAAACAATGCATTCCTTTGATTCCTTTGTGATTAAAGCAATAAAAAAATTATGTTCCTAAATTAACTTTACTCGAGTAAGAGGACTTAAACTATATGATATGTAAGAGATCTCTAAGATAAAGTAAATTGATGAGAAAATGACAAATCTGTATTATTTTGTGTCTATTTATATTCTTTGTTTTTTTATATTTTTGGATTTTGGATCACTAAATCACTTCACTAACCTTCTTTGGGAAAAATTACAATTACATAGTGGAAATTCATGTCATATGTCACATCAAAAACGATGTTATTTCAAAATCAGCTTTCATTTTATGGTTCTGCTAAAAATGTTTCTGCCAGCTTGATATTCCCGATTTGCTATTTATCAATTTCTACCTGGGTATGTACATGATATATATTTAACATATTAGACTAAATGACAAATGATCTAAATTATTTACTTACCATGTCGAACAAAGCAACGAGTTTGGCTAAAGTTGTTAGCGAAATTGTGTTGCAGGTCGGGTGAAATTTTGAGTGTCCCATGGTTTTATTTTTAATAAGTGGGAGGTATGATGTATTTATTTATTTATTAATATTCAAATGCAGTATGCAGTTTATTAGTCACAAATTAGGTTTCAAAATGTGTCAGTTAACTGTAAGCCGTATAGAAGAAAAAACACTTCGGCACCCCTAAAATAACTCCACCGGTAAACTTTTTCACTTACTTGAATAAAATGTTTTCAGGATTCATGGAATTCATTTTATAAAAAAATGATTACCAAACCTTTTCTCACACACCATTTTCAGCAACTATATGCGAAAATGTATTTATGTAGTTTAGGAGTCAACAGTTTAACCACTCAGACTCATTACGTTACTGATCCACTGCAGTCTGCTCCTTTTCATTACATGAGCTCATTTGAGAAGCTATAATACTTCTTACGATAAGCAAGTTTCGGTTGGTACGTTGTAAATTTGTAAGCACAAGGGAAATGAGAGTATCACACCACCATTCGTTTTCGAAGAGCTAGAGCTTCAGACAATGCAAATCTGCAAATTTAAAAGAAACCGAATGAAATTCTATTTTATGTAGATTAAGCGCTAGCCTGGCGGCCTACACTACAAACATTCAAGTTAAATGAAGAAAAAATTATTTAACTGAACACTGAGATGTACTGAACATCATCAATCCATATTGAATAGATAACACTACCATAAGTCCAAGAGACTCTCAATACTCAATACCCATTATTCATGACACACGGTTATTTTAGTCCCGAGCCTTCGAAGAATTCAAGTAGGAATATATGAGCAATGGACTGTGATGCTCATACCCCAAGACCGCCTCGGTTGGGGAAATGGATGTGCAGGTGAGAATTACGATTAACAACTCAATCTTCATTCTTCCCATGTATGTGCAGCAGGATTAGTAGAGAAGCAATAATATATATTTGTTATTCATGAAGTGAACAAAACCCATCCACTAATTACCTGAAATTAGTCTGTAACTGTTTAAATGAACACAATCCTTGAATAAAATGTAAAGATAGTTAGATAGGGTCTGACTGAAAGTTATATCATTGTTACCCTCAACGTCATTTTTCACTATGCCATACAACCACCTTTCCTATGTGAATTATTGTGAATGTGTCATTGCTTGACGTGATGTGGTAAACACACGCTGTATGCTATTGTCTTGCTAATTAAGGAATAATGTTTACGCTCTGTGATTTAGGTGCTAATTTTCCGTTTTTGTGTATGCTGCGTCTTTGGCATGATTGTGGCATTAATTCAATAATTCTAAAGACACCTACTGTAATGGGTTAAAAATACAAATTTAATTAAAACCGCGGAAAGTCCTTATAGCCAGTGGAAATCCAAACTAGCAGACGGTAAATCTGCACCATTCAAAACTGTTCTGGCAGTGTTCATGATAACATGGATTATACTTGTAGCCATCTGCTGCTGTTTGTGAAGAATTCCAATATGCCAATATGGGTGTCTTCACATTCATTATTATCATGGCTTTATTGGCATCGATTGGTAGTCAGATTTTTAAAAGCTGCATACGTTTGTGAGGAATCGACAATTGTTCCATATGTACCTAAAAGCACAATCTATTTGTTCTGAAAACGCCGATTGTTGCAAATATGACATATATGCAGCTCCAATTAAAAATCTGCGGGACGGGAAATGAGTCTGAGAAAATTGGATTATCAAAAATTACAGTTGGAGAGAGAGAGAGAGAGAGAGAGAGAGAGAGAGAGAGAGAGAGAGATGAGAGATGT
>JAHZNA010000541.1:0-12885 GCA_027743935.1 Sinodicranocentrus sp. ZH6 | reverse complement strand
ATAATCTCACGTCCAATTTCTACGAAGATTGTCTCACATTGCCCCAAATAAATTAGATAAGCACATTGAATTATTTCATGCATTCAACATTCATGATTATTTAGTTTGCGCTCTTACAAAATTTACCTAACTTTGCACAACGTTAGACCACCCCAAAATATGCTGAAAACACCAATTGGTTAATTCACCACCACCAATTCTTGTTTTGATTTATATTAAGTTTTTCGTTGATTTCATTTCTGACAATATTTTGGCCCCAATTTGTTTGCTTTGTATGAAAAACCTCTGTAGAAATCTTTAAACGGCTGTGGCTCAAGGGGTATTTGAGATTTTCGAACAATAAAAAAAAGCATCCTGGGGAATTTAGTTAGAAACCTTTTAAAAAAAGAATCATGACTTTTCACCGAGTAGTAGAGAAATAAATGGGGTCCCTTTGAAACATGCCCCCACAGCCAACCAGAAAGTCAAGAATTCTTTTTTTGATTTATATTAATTTTTTACGCTGATTTCATTTCTGACAATATTTTGGCCCCAATTTGGTTTCTTTGTATGAAAAACCTCTGTAGAAATGTTTAAACGGCTGTGGCTCAAGGGGTATTTGAGATTTTCGAACAATAAAAAAAGCATCCTGGGGAATTTAGTTAGAAACATTTTAAAAAAAGAATCATGACTTTTCACCGAGTAGTAGAGAAATAAATGGGGTCCCTTTGAATTAACCATTAGTCCCCCCTGGTGCTGGCACCCAACACTAAATTGATTAACCAATTGGTGTTTTCAGCATATTTTGGGGTGGTCTAACGTTGTGCAAAGTTAGGTAAATTTTGGAAGACCCTTGTCTTTTGACATACCTTTTGGCGTGGAGTTACTCTTAGCAAGATATCTCACACATATTTATATGAGATTGGGATAAAGGCTTCCCATGAAATTCTGAACCTTACCGGTATTGCCTCATAACGCATAATGTGTAAACGCATAAGGATAAAAACACATAAAACTTATAATATCTACAAATATGTATTTCGTTTTTTATTCGCAGTTATTATAAAATTTACAAGCTCGGATACTAGATTATCTACAATAAATATCATCACAAGTCAATGAATATAAGTCACATTTTTAATGATTTTAGATTTTTCAAATGTTTAAACAATTTTATGGTTTTAGTTAAAGTAAATTATTACACAACTCGTTTTCGCAGAGAGCTCTTTGATAAAGTCACCCCTATCACTTAATTCTCCATATGTTGATACCAAGTCTTTCACATTTTCATTTATTGCTTTGTATGTAATAACAGATTTTGTATATCTAGCTCTACCACTTAATTGCGTTGCCGTTCGAACTTGCTTTGCAATCAAATATTATACAAATATTAGAATGCTAGGATGGTGTCAAAAAAAATTCTGACCGACTTTGTATTATTTCCAACGACAACTTCATTAAATCTATAGGTACATCGTTTTTGAACAATAAATAGTAAACTCATATCGGCGTTAAACTTTACAAACAATAATATTTCAAGATTTTATTATTTTATTGGTATTGGGCAGCCGTTAACATCCACATTGTTTAGAGCAGTATCATCCACATCTTCAGACAACTTTTAAAAGATAGTTTAAGTTTATCATTTTGCGCAAACTCCAAGATTTTTTTTACCTCCTTGATGCGGTGCTTTAACTTGAGTTTTTATTTCACACCTGGCAATAAGGACAAAACTGGGGCTGTGTCCAGTGTCATCAACCAAGCCTACTTCTTTCCAAGTAACTGATAGAAAGAGACGCCCCAGATCCACATATACAGTAAATTCTGACACTTTTAGTAGACATGTCATCACCTCTTCCTATAGAAGGTTCGGAGCGAAGTTGAAAGCCTACCGCGTAACCCTTTTGTACACAGAGGTCGGTCCTCAGCTACCCCAGAGTCCAGATAAGCTTGTATTTGGTCTAATTTCCAAGACATGCTGTGGCTTGCGTAAATTTCCACACAAAACATAAATCTTATTTAACGCCGTGTTTTCCTCTAGGTTGTTCGGTTTTTAATATTATTTCCATTACGCGGGTATCTAATTAAGGACAAGTAAAGTAAAGTATTCAAGTCAAAGTTAAATTTTCTTTCAGTCCAAATCTCTCCATTAGTCCAAATGTGTATTCGTTTTGACACATTTTATTTTACTAAACTGACCGTCTACATAAATCTGACATCTGCTACAATTAGAGAATTAGAATACAAGCGATGGCGTGAGAAAATTGTCAGTTCTTTTCCAGGATGCTGGATGAATACAAAGACAAATTGAATTAACTGGAGGACGAAAAGTCATACAAAATCTTTAATGAAATGTTTGGAGGTGCTTTCTCAAGCTTACACATTAAGTGACTTGGAGGTAATAAATACAAATCCGTAATATAGAATTAGTAATTAAATGAGCATTTAATACATGACTACATGCATTTAGTGGAGTGGCGTGCGGTTGTTGATGGCAGGAGAATTATTTCTGTCAAGAGTTGTAGCTGGAGATATGCTTCCTGCAATGTTGCACAATTTCTCCAGTAAAGCATGTCATGGTTGATGATGGTTTGTGGTAATGCACGCTGGAGAAGGAGAACTAAAACGAGAGAAACTTGCTTGTGTGACACATTTCGGCATCTAAAAGTGAGCTCGTGCAAGTCTGCAGGTGCTTGCATAGTTTATCGATAGCTTCCGCGGGTTTTGGGATACTCATTATTATGTGGTTTTAGATTGAAAATGAACAACAATGGGAAAATGTGTGCGTGGAGTGCCGAGTGTGGAGTAGATTGTGGTTTTGAAAGTGTTCGAGCCGGACTGTTAGACTGGGGCTCTGGTATACAGCAGTGAAGCATGGTGTATAGATAAGTATTAATGGTAAGCCGATTTTGGTTAATAATCCGGAACCGGAATATTATGAGCAGAGTAGTAAGAAGGACATGCATTTGAAAGACTATTGTGACCACTCTGAAGGTATAAACCATCATTTGTGAGCTTCGATGTCACTATGGGATTCACATAATAAAAATAAATAATATTACACGAAGATAATAAACCCATTCGAATGTAGGAAATGTTTGGTGTCGAGGGAACAACTGCTAAAATTGTCACGGGTATCTCATTTTGTTGCACGTGCACCCTCGTCACTGTCAACAGTTCAGGTTCTCCAGCATCCATCACGAAATCTTTGGATCCTACATGCAACTTTATGATCTGGATAGACCACCCAGCTTCAGAAGAAACCCAGTTTATAAACTCTCAACAAATCCCTCTGTTCTCAATTACTTGGGGGGAGGGGTCGGTGGTCCTATCTTCCTAAAAATGGAGACTTCAATCTTCATCTGGCTGAATGAGAATCTTCCACGGAGTTATTCGCACAAACCGAGCCATTTATGGATTTGGAAGACTTCCTTCGCTGGAAGTGCTTCACTTCTTTGAGTAGATCTGTGTACTGCATGTTTTGCAAATGGACTTATATCAATGAAGAAGGGAAACTACTGGGATGGAAGTTATACCTCTGGTTGAGTTGAGTGACACACTGGAAATACATTTTCCTTTCTTCGAGATTTTATCCCAATTTCGAAAAAAGATGCGGAAGAGCTGGGGGGGGCTTGCGTTAGATGTGAAAGTGGGCTTTTCTCAGATTGACACTCATTCATCAGTTTTAGGTATGATGGGGTGTGGAAATATTCCAAAAGAAAGGGTTGGAGAGAGACTTGCTATCATTTCAGGAACTACTGTTTGCCACATGCTAAAAGTCTGTCACGGTTAAAGAAGTTAGGGGTCATTAATATGGAGTCATATTAAGAGATATGTCTCAAGGCGAGGCTTTGTATCTCGCAACTATTCAGGCTTTAGCTTGAATTACTAGAATGATTATTAACACATGCACATAAAATTAATACAAATTAGTTGCAGATGAGAAAGCCCTGCTTTTTAAACAGTTTGTCTAATATACTTGTTCCAGTATGGCAGTCGACACATCAAAGAGGAAATGGAAAATGCTGGACATGCCTTAGTGATTAGTGAGTTGCTGTGGGCTCACAAAATCCCAGCTGTACCTTTAAACTTACGCTGACGTTATCGGTCTTCCTGTTGTTATCCCATCCCTGATTGTGCGGAAACGGTTCTTCATGGGGCTGCTATTTCTGCTGCCGCAACGGCTGGACCGGATATCAGGGATATTGTTTTAAAATGGCTGGAGGCTCATTAGTCCTTCAACTTGTTGCAGATGCACACAGTCCTAATCCATCTATGTCATGGTAGGCTTTTATAATTAAATGTAATATGTACAACGGCGTCTTGCTTTGCGTGAAGATTCTACAATAAAAATTACCAAGTTTTCTTGGATATGGTTAAGGATCAAAACAAATATCATTCTTCTATGGCTTCTTCATAAGTCTCGAAATTTGACTTTGCTCATAAAATTCGATAGCTCAAACTGAAATGACGAGGTTTGCTTTATTTCATCCCTATAAATAAAGTCAATAGGGAAGCAGAAAAATCTGCAACAATCATCTTCAAGAAAAAGATCATTTATCAATCTCTTCTCAATCTCGAATATGATCACAAAAGCAGAATGCCATTCATATGGAAATATCATCGATAGCTTTCACAGATTCACGGAAATTAACGAGCAGACTCATTGTCAGTTCCTCAAGAAGACAAGAAAGTCGAGCTTTGGGGAATTATTGCGGGCTTATTTATCAGGGATATGAAAAGCCAGGCGAGATCTTTAAGACAACGTTTGGAGGTGATCTTCCAAGCTCACATCTTGAGTGACTTGTTGCAAGTACAAATCCCTAATTTAGAATGTTAAATTAATTACCTATAAAGAAAACTTATTGTTAGCCAATTTCAAATTAAAAGAATTGACGGCTTAATTTGGGTGTGTTCCTTTATAGGATTGAAACGATTCCAGAAAATCAAAATTCTAGCAACTAGCAATTTTAGAAATGAAACTGGACGGGTGGATATCGCAAATTTACTTTTATTACCGCTGGAGCCTGAAATGGCAGATAAGCTGGAAAACAGTCATTTCAAAGAGGCTGCTTCTGTAATTTATGTATTGCAGTAAAACCTAATGTTGTAGTGCTTAAATAATAAAGTTATAAAACATCTTAAAATCTTGTCTACATTTAACTCAACTTACCGACTTAGACGCCGGTATCATATTTTTGTCAAATAAGGGCGTTCTAAAATAAGAGATTAAGCGTTTTTTTGCGAACTGATATCTGGAGTGATTCGGTGCAAACAGGAATACCCATTTTAGAATAGTAAATGAAATGAACTTTTTACCTAAATAAACTCATTTTTATTTTAGACTCTAACCACAGCTTAATTTAATTATTTGTGTGTGCTCTGTTTGCAGGATTGAAGGAATTCCAGATCCTGAAATCGAAATTCTAGCTCATGAGTGGGTATAAATGCAACTTGAGGTGGGGATATCTCAGTGCTTGCATCTGCTTTTACAATTAGTGGAGCCGGAGACAGAAATAACAGATGAGCTCCAAAACCTGTAATGTTGAATGTGGTTGTTCCGTATAAAAATGGATCTGTGAGGATCTGTCAACTATATAAACTGTAAGGAAATTGGTAGAATCCCTCAAAGCCATGGATCACGTATTTAAATATTATGGAAACACTAATTACTGAAAACAGCTAAGAAATGCATAGCACAGTATACATGCCCCTGGCACATCTTGCATGAAAACTTGAAGGATAACTGCTTTTCGATTAGGAACTTCTTCCGTCTTCCCAAAGTACCATTTACATACATCTCCTCATAATAAGCGAAAAGGAATCAACAATTAAAATGGTATAGTGCATTCCGTCATTTGCCATTTCTTATTCGTATTCTTCTCAAATTACAATATTATTCAGTACTTCATTCTCTGAAGCAACTTTTTGGAAGGTGAAACTCTGCCTCAATAAAAATTCCAGCTTGTCTACAATGGCCAATCGTATTTTCTCTGCAAGCTTCGTTTATTACTTGTCTCTCGAGGAAATTAGCCTACATTTGTTACAATAATAATATACATAATCTAATTACAAAATTAATTTCCACGCATTTGTTTCTTAATGAAGTTATTCTGTGCCAAAACTTTGAAACCAACATACAATAGTTATCTAGCGGATGTCAAAAAAATTAAAGAATTACAAAAATATCTTTAAAATTCGGGTTTCTTAAAGTGTACCTAAGATGGGAACAATATTCTCCAATTCATTTGCATGAAATGTATGCCAAGAAATTTAAAACTGAATGCACTCAGTGTCGTCTTTTTTTAACCAGTTTATGATTTATTTTCTGCATATGTCTGGGAATATGTACTGCAAATGTTAAGCCTTACGACGAGTTTTGCAAACTGTGATTTTATCTGAATGCGTCTTTCATGCGTAACTGTAACTACATATATAATTACTTACTCCGTGTATTTTGACAGACTGTTCTTTTCCATCTACCTACTGACTTTACCCCATTTATCAAAAATATTTTATGTCGGCGTCTACGTCAGGTTAAACAGAGATTTTACTATTTTTCATAACTTTAATATTTAAGCACCCCTAAATGAAGTTTTGATCCAATATCTATTACAGGAACATCCACTTCCAATGATATGTTTTCCAGCTTATCTCCCATTTCAGGTTCCGCGGCTGTAATAAAATCATTTGAAGCTGAAGCATTTGCCAGCAATGCGATATCATCATGTCTAGTTGCAATTTTTCCAATCGGGCGATGCTAATGCATAACAAAAACTTGAAAATTAAAATAAAATTCTAGAGTACATTATTCCGGAGGAATATTTAAATTCTTCGAAGAGCTGGAATTTTCTTTGATAGAGTTCCACCATTAAACAAGTTGCTTCGAGATTTAAACTAACAAACATGGTAATATTGAGAGCTTTTACAAATTTACGGAAATTAGTGAACAGGCTCAGTTCCTTTCAAGGATGCTTGGATGAATATGAAGACAAGTTAAGTCGAGCTGGAGGAATTATTGAAGGCATTATCAAGGATTTGAAAATTCATTCGAGATCATTACAAGATTGTATGGAGATAGTCTCTCGAGCTCACATCTTAAGTGACTTAATTCAAGTACGACTCCCTACTTTAGAAATGTAATTAAATTAGTTTTTTATACATAAAAATCTTCTCAATTTGAGGGTCAAAGGATTCTCATATTGTTTGATATTTGTTTGTTAAATTGTTTGAATGTGCTTTATTTGTGTATAGGTTTGAAAGGATTCCAGATCCCGAAATCGAAATTCTGTCTAATGAATGGGAAGAAATGGAACTGGACTCGAATATATCGCATTGCTTGCATTTGCTTCGAATGTTTTTATTGCAGCCTGAGCAGTGAATTGGAGATGAGCTGAAATACATGTAATTGGTTTGATTCTGTCATGTATTTTTGGAAAGGAAACGAATAATTGTGTGTGTGTTTAAAGTGTGAAAGTTATTTAAATCCATTAAATCCTAAAATGTCTGCATTGAATGCAAGTATCCATTGGCTTATGCGGTTTATACGCCGCCGAAATATGATAGTACACTTTTGGTATTTCCCGAATATTCAGATCGCTATGATTTGAGCTGGGATTACTTTTAGTTGATTAACTTGTGTAACATTTTGCTAACATTTGATGCGTCACTTAAACTATAAGCTTGTTGTAAGCACATAATGTGTGCATGCTTTCATACATAATGCACTAAAATAAATCGATGATTTTAACTTGATTCAATCCAATGCAGAAATGCACATTTATTGGCATACATAGATAAAGCGAAAATATGGCTAAATATTTCCTAAATCTCATATAATGGCGAAAAATAAATGAGGGAGATCAAAAATGTTGTGTCGTCTGCTGGGGCTGCTTCACATCGTTTCTCGAATGTTATCAGCATCTCTTCAAAAATAATTCCACAACTTGAAGGAACCTATAAAGTAATTCTTAACATAATATTTTACATTTATCCACACAGATCTACAAATTTTAAGGCACATTACAAAAACTATTTTCTCCTTTGGGGGGTAAAGTTAAGGTCATATGTATCAAGTTCCATTCCATGTCATCCTATAAAATCCTGTGTAATCGAATTGGCTGGAATGCGCAGGCTAATGGAAAATATAGGCAGTGCATTCTGCGTTGTATTGATACGCATGGAAAGAGATCCGCTTTAAATAGGATGATTACTGGATTGACGTTGTCAAACTCCAGAAAGAATCTGGTAGCTTTGTATCTTGCTACTAATCGGACTTTAGCTGTACGCCAAATAATTCTTATTATCGCACAAAACCAATATACGTTTATTGTAAGTTATTTCTTCGTCTAATATACTTATTCCATTCCAGTATTGCAGTCCATGCATCCAAGAGGAATAGCCAAAAGCTGGCTGGACACTCCTTCCAGGAATTCGGGATTTGCATGGAGCAAAATCCCAGCTTTACATTCAAACTCACGATGACGTTATCGGACTTCTGTAATTTGCTGATGCAGCGGCTGGACAGGATGTCAGGGATATTGTTTCAGAAATGGCTGGAGGCTCGTCAGTCCTTCAACCTGTTACAGTTGCTATATCGTATTTCTGAAGCAAACATGAAAGTAAGTTACCTAATTACATTTACGGGTGAGTCAAATTTAAATGTAATTTATATGACGGCGTCTTGCATTGCTTGCAGATTCCACGATTAAAAGTACCACGTTTTTCTGGAAATGGTTAATGATAAAAAGAAATATCATTCTAGGATGGCTTCATTATAAATCTCTAAATCTTCTTACTTTTGTCAATCTCGAAACTTAGCTTTGCTTATAAATTCGATATTAAATCCTAAATTGAGATTTTCCAAAATTAACCAAATAAAGCAGAGAGATTTTCAGAAATAAATACATATATCTTGGAGCTCGTCGAAAAGAAAACAGTAAAAGATATAATTTTATTTCTCGCAATGTCATTACTTTAATAGGGTTAACTTGAAACGATGAATTCTCAACTATGAAATGTGTCACATGATTGAATCCATCGTCAGTTCCTTGAAATGGAATATGCTCTTTCACGGAAAAGTTGTTGTTACATTGGGACATGTACCATGTTGCATGAATCTTCTTATTGATATCTTTCATTCATGGATGGTTACCATTGATAAGAAACATGATTGTAACTGCTCAAGCTACAGACAAAATCAGCTCTTTACACAAATATAGACTTTTGAGCCATTCACACTTTTCTACTTGGAAGGTTAAGTCGATCAAACGAGAGAGTTGCGAATTTCGATTTGTTTCCTAATCTCATGTTCTCAGACATTTCTTACAAAGGAATTTATTTTGAAATTAATAAAATTTGCGATAGTGACCTTTCCCGTTTCAAAGTTACTGCTGCCCGCCTAATATCCAAGATTCTTTTTTAAATCCGTAAACTTCAACGCTAATATGAGTTTTCATATTTTGCGTTTGGATCTTTTACAGGCTATAGATAATCCGGGTGTATACGTCAAAAAGCGATATGCCAATTCCAATAAGTGCGTCTAGTGTTTGAGAAATAGTGAATTAAGTGATGACAAAGATGAAAGACAATCATATCCAGATGTATTGAAAGATGCATTAAATTACAAGGATTTAACTGGCGTTTCATATTTTAATAAATTCAGAATGTCCGCTCAAAAGTCGTCTCAATGCTCAATCTTATAATGTCCGGTTTTATTTAAAGGCTATTTTCATTTTGATTACCAAGCCACGAAATATGTTGTTAAACATAATGTTGAGGCGAATAAAGTTTTCGTCAAGATCCAGCCGAGTCGGTAACTACACAGATACTCATCGTGTACAGTTACAACATGAGCAGAAGAACCAACGGGATCACGGGAGTAGAATATCCTCCTAACAGTGAACTCGACGAACTGAAATCAGAACTGAAACCAAAGATTTTATTTTTGAGGGAAAAATATACATTAAATCTATAATATTACATCCATGAGCGCTAGACTTGTAATAGTCGTATTTTCTCTCTCTTCACAATTCACAACTATGTAAGTACCTCGGCATAATTCCAATTCCGGGTCTGGGTATGTCAAAGTTATCGTTATCGCTCAAATAATCTAAAGCAAAAGATGGTTGCTTTGGCTGCATGAAGTACCGGGGTAAGTTTAAACCTCCTTTTCTAAAACTTAAGGCATTTTTCTTCTGATTACCGGTTATAATGTGTTCAGGAAGAGTGATTTCATTTCAAATATTATTAATTACCCTCTTGATGACCTTGGAACTTTAATATCCATATATTTAGAAATGGACATTAACGACATAATTAAAACAAACAAATTACAAT
Source organism: Sinodicranocentrus sp. ZH6 (assembly GCA_027743935.1). Taxonomy (NCBI): domain Eukaryota; kingdom Metazoa; phylum Arthropoda; class Collembola; order Entomobryomorpha; family Entomobryidae; genus Sinodicranocentrus; species Sinodicranocentrus sp. ZH6. Next base: position 2,568 of record JAHZNA010000541.1, on the reverse strand, counting down.
CAATCAAAAATTATAAATTGGTTCGGACCATGTGCTCAAAACCTATGTAAAAACAACCTGCATGTTCAGCAACAGCATCAATCGAAATGGTGTTGGTGACATCACTGCTATTTGGTTTGACAACAACAAGACTTGTCAGCGAAGTAACGAACCCATACTATATTTTCAACAATTCAATAAAACGTCATTGTAAGCACGGTTCCTGAAGAATGGGTTCACAGCGTTAGGCGAATTCGCAGATATCTTCACAATCAGGCGACCGCAAAGGGCAAAGCTATTTAAAAGTACGCAACCCATATTTAACTTTTTGACCTTTCGCTAACATTCATCCTTTACGTTAGTCTGCAGTTGTGCAAATAGCTGCAAATTCGCCTAACGCTGCATAAAAAATATAATACCTATACCTTTAACGCAATATCCAATGCCCTGACTTTGAAGTCAACCTCCGTTGGGTTGTTCATTTTGGCAAAGTCCTTATCCAGTAACTGCTGAATCGTTAAATATGCCCAAAGGCGTTCAAGGAATTGGTCTTCTCGAGAAGTCGTTCTGATGTGAGTTAAGTTGACCATCGATGAATCCCCGTTTGCACACTTTTCTGGAAATTGGAATGCTTCCATGGTACTAACAACCTTTCTGCCAGCCTTCCCTAAGCCTTCAGCTTGAACGTTAATAGCATATTTTGCGAGGGTATCGGGATCACAGGTAAGTTCCATCTCTTCCAAAGAAGAATCTGGATATGGTGGAGGGACAAGCTTTCCCGCAATGGCGATTTCAGAACCGCCAAAGTAAGTCTTGAATTTTGTGAGTGTGACATCTGTCACGTTGTATTTGAGAGAGGTATACAGGAAATTAATATTCGTCAAAAGAGGAGAAGCAATCTCCTTATAAAACCCTTGCAACTGTAAAGAGGCATCAGAAGCTTCATAGATTTTCCTTGCAAATCCATTATTTTGGAGGGAGAGCTTCTTGAGAAATTCAAAATTCACGTCTTGACCAAAGCCCAAGGAGTAAATGGGAATAGCCATTCTCCCATTTGCGGTTCGGATTTGATTTTGAATTTCAGTAGGATCTGACACCCCTTCATTGGCTTCCCCATCAGTAAGAAAAATTATCATAGACCTAACGTGGTCCGGAATCTGTTTTGTGTTAGCGATTGCAGACGTCATGGTTAAACCTTCAATGAGAGCGCCGTGAATATTTGTTCCTCCATCGACACGTAATGATTGGATGAAGGTCTTAGCCTTATTGACATTTTTTGGAGTTGCTTGGACCGTTCTATATTCTGCCCTTCCCTCTGGGATCCATGCTTTAACACCCGTGGAGAATGTAATGATATTGAAGTAATCATCGGGAGAAAGTTCTTCTAAAATTTTATTCTGTGAGTCTTTCATTTGCTCCATTTTCCTTCCACTCATGCTTCCAGAAATATCTAGGATGAAAACGACGTGCTTCTGAAGAGCAGATAAAGCATTATTTTCTTGAGGAGCGAAGAAATGGACAAAGTAGTCTTGCATCAAAAGAAAGTCGCCTGCGTCCGGTCCACGTTGAACATCATAGTGAACTACGAATCTTCCTTCGGTCTCTAGTTGCTTTTGGTCAGATAGTGTGGGAATCCATGAAATATGTGCTTGGTTTAATGCAGGTCGGTAAATTGAGACACCTGAAAGGGAAATTTCATCAAAATGTACTCTACACAAATAGTTAAACCGATATCTTAGAGTTCACTTTCACCTTTATTGGTGCTTTCTTGTTGGCTAGTATCTCTAATGTTGTTGGTAAGATTTGGAACGCGCACAAATGACAGGTTTCGTGACTCCTCGATGCTCACTAGAATTTGATAATCCTTAATTGTGGAAATCTGTGCATTTTGGACAAAATGACGAAAATATTCATATTATTTTACAAAGAATTTTTAATTGCAAAGAGTGTGCTTAATCAACATTAGCTAGACTGTTAGTTTTGAGATAGATTATCACCTGATTAGGATTGACATTAATAGTATGCTCATACTGTCCTAGTCTTCTTGTAAGGAGCTCTTCATAAGTCAAATTGAATGTCATTTTGGACTGCGGCTTCAGGTTCACATTCACATAAAAAAGGTTGGAGTTTCTTGTGCTAAAAATTGATACGAGGAAAAGTTTTGGATAATTATCCACTCTTTGTGTTTACGTAAACTGGCTTTATTTAATTACCTTTTTTCTACCAGTCCCGCTGTTTGTCCAAGGTTTCTTGCTGTGTCATAGTCGTTCCTAGCTTGATCCTTTTCTTTCACATAAGCTTCATATGATATACCATCAATTTCCCTGAAATATTGAAATAAAAATTTGATTTTGATTTAACCCACTTATTATTAAACATTGAGAATACGAATCTGACTCTACGATGCTGTATTTGTTTGAAAGTGTATTTACATTATAAATTTGGAGATGAACGCTGTTTCCGGAAGTACAACACTGAAAACAACTTCTTGTCCTCTAGTTTCATCTCCATTTGCGACCCTCGATGTCACCAAAGTTCTGCTGTAGCGATACTTTATGTAGGAGTGAACTCGAAATGAATTAATTTGTG